>VUQR01008070.1:2604-13061 GCA_015108515.1 Hemichromis elongatus | reverse complement strand
AGTCACCTTTCTCACTCACTGTGTTAACAGACCTCTCTGCATTGAATTGTACCTGCTACTAATCTCTGTCTCTCTTCCACAGCATGTCTTTATCCTGTTCTTTTCTTCTCTCACCCCAACCGGTCGCAGCAGATGGCCCCGCCCCTCCCTGAGCCTGGTTCTGCCGGAGGTTTCTTCCTGTTCAAAGGGAGTTTTTCCTTCCCATCGTCGCCAAAGTGCTTGCTCATAGGGGGTCATATGATTGTTGGGTTTTCTCTGTATGTATTATTGTACAATATAAAGCGCCTTGAGGCGACTGTTGTTGTGATCTGGCGCTATATAAGTAAAATTGAATTGAATTGAATTGAATTATTATTATTATCCAGACAGACCACTTAACTTGTTGTTCCTACAGTATTTAAAAGTAGAATAGAAGGCAGAGCCTTGAGTTTTCAGGCCCCTCTTCTATGGAACCAGACTTCCAGACTAAAACCTATAGTTAGGGCTGGGTCAGGTGACCCTGAACCCTGGTAGACTTAAGCTGCTCTAGGCTCTGGCTGCTGGCTTTTTGTCGTTGGCTGTACTCCTTTTTCCTCACTCTTAATTGTCCCTCCCAGAGCCCGGTTCCGTTTGAGGTCTCTTCCTCTTAAAAGGGAATTCTTTTTTTCCCACCATTGCCAAGTGTGGGTCACTGTTTGAGTGCCGGAGTGTTTTGTCTAATATTCTGGGGAATGTGTTTACCTTACAATATAAAGCACCTTGAGGTGACTACTGGTATATATAACATTAAAAGGGAAGAGGACTGAGTTGAGCTGAGCTTAAAACTTGAGCTTAAAATATAGTCAACACTGGACCGGTGTTTTCAACAGCTTCACACAAACAAGACTCAATTTTGCTAAATTTTCACCACAACTAACTATGAGGTGATAAAGTTCCTCTGGTGTTTGAAGTTGTTAAAATTCAGTCGGTAGTCCTTGAAGACAAATAAATCACTCAACATATTCCCAAAATCATCCACCTTGACCTTTTTCTGCCTGACAGCTCTGCCTCCCTAATTTGTATATCAAGGTGTCTTTACAACATCTGACAGTCAGATCACAGCTTAGGTTCCCCTTGTTTAGCTGCCCAGCCGAAGGAAGAGGCGTCACTAAGATAACCTAAGACCTGATGCTGCATTCCACTTGCCTTGTTGCCGGGAGAGACGTCACTCTGCAACGGAGCCCATTTCAGTAGTAAAGTCACAAAAGGAAGGGGAAAAAAAAGGATTTGTTTGCTTTTTGTTAAGGTAGAGCCATCCATGCATCACTAACAACACTTTGCGATGCTCGTTTTCTTTTGCCTAAAAGCACCTCTGCAGCACATTCGTGCAAACAGTCAGGCGAGTGCTCAGTGGATGGTTTACTCAGCTCTAACCGCTTCAGGCTTTATGACCTGCTGTAAGTCAAATTGCACCAGGAACCGTTCCTCCGTTTGTGCTCTGTTTTATTTTGTAATCGCTGGTTCTTGTGTGCTCCTGTCAGCTCGAATTCTTCCCTTTATTGGTTTCACCTCCGTAATTGGCTGTTGTGTCCTGATTAGTATTACCTGGGTGTTTTTTTAATCTGTTTCCTGTATAGCTAAGTATTCACCTGAGTGCAATCGGTCAATTCGTCCCAGTATAAATACTCCCATCCTTCCTTTTGTTTCCAGCAGGAACATCTTGCGTTGTTGTTTTTCCCACAGTCAGCACGGCAGCCTTTCCCAGTTTGTGTTCTTTTATTCTTGGTCCTTTTCTCCTGGCGTGTTTTATCTTGATTGTCTGTAGTGTGCATGACCTTTTGAAGACCTTTTTATGGAGTTTGCTTTTGCCAGCTCCAAACCTGAATTGGTTGCCTGGCTGTCTCTCCGTGTTTGACCGCTGTCTGTTTTTCGATTAAAGTATTGGATTTTGGACTTTCACCCTGCCTCGGTGGTTCCCGCTTTTGGCTCCATCGTTCTAAAGTGTTGCTCTGGGTTTCACCAAAAAGTAGCGACTATTCAGATAAAGTTTACATCACATATGTATGAAACGTGTGTTTGCTAACTGATCATCATTTAAGTACTGTCCTGTTTTTAAACTACAGATCCAACAGTTTTTTTCCAGCTGTTTTTGTCTTTTTGCTTCTTTGTGTCACACATTTTTCAAACTGGAGATGATACGTAAACTGTTTTTCATGAAACCGTCTCCTGAGGAAGACCTTTTTCTTCTATATGCATCTGTGTGTATAGTTTGGCTTCTTTGGTGTTCAAAGACAAAAAGAATTTCTACTGAACTTCTATTTAGAAAATAGAGAAGAACCTACAAACACACACACACACACAGCAGGCTGTGTCTCTGCTGCTTGTTTTCAGCATCGATCGCAGAGATCGACCTGCTGAGCCTCACAACATCCAGTCAGTAACCAGTCAGCCACTGACTGGCTGCGGCATCGATCGTCCGCTTCGCTGACTGACTGATTAAAAGCCTGACACGACTGTTTCCTGCCTGGTTATTAAAGAACTGACTGCTTTCCTATTCAAACAGCTCCGTCACTGCACTCGCACGGTGTCCTTCCTTCCTAATCCGGCCCTCACTTTCTTCTCCTTCTGTTTCTTTCCATTGTTCACTTCCTGTTGTTGTTTTGTCTCCCTCTCTCTCTCATGATTGATGAAGTGTCTTCTAATGTTCACTAATGTTGAGGCCCAGACGGAGAGAGCGCCTCGTACGCAGCATGCTACAGGTTTGATCTCCTCTGCAGGTCGTCTTTCAGCAAAGAACTTGGACGCTGAAAGGGTTGAAGGGTCGATAGCTCACCGTGTGGCCGCGCTCGATCGACAGGCTGATAAAAGCAACTGATTGGCTGACAAATCTTTCCATGGATTTATACGGAGAGGAATGTTTGGGTGTTATTCGCAAAGCTCGGAGCTTTATTGAATGTTTCCTTTCACTTTTCTGGGATGATGGCGACACAGATCGTGAAATATAAGGGACGTCTGCTCAAAGAAAAATCACGCCACGTTTATTTACATCAAAGTCAACATTCATATAAGGTTCCTCTCTCCCTTCTGTGGGTATAAATTCTCTTCATTTTTCTCATTAAATGTTTGGGTTAAAAGCAGCCTCAGGCTAGGAAAACACATCAAATGAAGTAATTCACACATTTGTTTTGTTTCTTCTGCCATAATGGTGAAATACTAGGATGCTGTAACATGACTGATGTTTTCATGGACCACAAATGATAAACTCTCCGCCTGGTGCGAATAAATGAACAGTGTGAGAGGTGGAGGAGTTCTGCTGCCTATTTATTTCCCTTTTTTTTATTATTATTTTTCATATCAGCGCAGGGCTTCAGACCTGCATGTGTTTTTTTTTCTCTTTTTTTTCCACAGTGAAGTGGTAATTTCTTCAAGCGGAAGCGGATTGTTTCCCACCTTTTGCTCGCTCGTCCTCCCACTCGGAGCTTGTGAGGAGCTCAGCGCTGTGTTTTTAAAGCTGTTTCCTTGTGGCTTTAGTTAGCGAGGGCGAACTCACAAAGACCCTGGAAAATCACATAAAGCCCCATCTTTGAAATTCTTTAACCAGAGCATGCTTTTTAACATCCGTGTCAGAAATGCAGAAAGATGCAGCAGAGATCTTGAGACTGCTGCTGAAGAGTAATCAGGCTTCTCTTTTCCTGATTTTACTGACTTTGTATTGTGACCGTATTATCATAATACCCAGCAGGAGACGTATATGTCTCCATGAAACGATGCGTAACTTAATCTGTATCAGGATATTCTAACATAAATGTTACCATATGTAAACCATTGAATGAAACATTATTTCTATGTAGCAGCATTGTGTACCCTTTATTTATAAATCATCTCATAGGCTCCCTCACCGTTCCCCAAAGTGGAAAAAATATGTTTATGGGAGGGAATCATTTTGTGTTTCTATGTAAGCCATTGTTTTCAATGATTATTGTCCAGTCAATCTAGTCTAGTTAATGCAGCAGACGTGTCTTCTCTGCCCTCTTTTCTCATTGTATCCTAAGAAAGTAGGTGCGGCACAGTATGTATATCACAACTTAATGGTTTTTCTTTATTTTTGCTATTTCCCACTTTTTAGATACAAACTGAATACATCACATATATGAAGCACAATATTTGGAATTATGTACCAAAGAAAACATTTTTATTTCAAATATCTGAAAGGAGCCACCCTTTGCTTTGCAGGGAGCGCTACGAATCCTCATGATGTTGTCACCTGAAAGGGTTTCACCTCACAGGTGTGCCTGCCAGGGTTCATTTGTAGAATTTCTTGCCTCTTATTGGGGTTGGGACCATCAGTGTGTTGTGCAGAGGTCAGGTTGGTACTCAGCTGACAGCCTATTTGACAACTGTTTGCTGATTGGTTCTTGCCATAATATAAATTCTAAGTAAAGAAAAACATCAGTCCATCATTACTTTAAGAACTGAAGGTCAGTCTGGAAAATTGCAAAAATTTTGAATTTGTCCCCAAGTGCAGTCTCAAAAACCATCAAGCGCTGTAACGAGGACTGCCCCAGGAAAGGAAGACCAAGAGTCACCTCTGCTGCTGAGGATAAATTCATCGGAGTCACCAGCCACACAGAGCTCCAGGAGCAGACACATCTCTACATCAACTGTTCAGAGAAGACTGTGTGAATCAAGCCTTTATGGTCAAATAGCTGCTAAGAAATCACGACTAAGGAAAAGCAACAAGCAGAACAGATTTGTTTGGGCCAAGAAACACAAGAATTGGACATTAGACCAGTAGAAAGTCTGTGCTTTGGTCTGATGAGTCCAAATTTGTGATCTTTGGTGTCACCACCCGTGTCTGTCATGGTTCTGGGTCATTTTGAGTTTCTTATGTTTGTTGCAACACTTGTGAAAGATGTCCTGTAGCAGAGGGAGAGATGTTCTGATGATCTTGGGAGCTGCTTTGATGATCCGATGTGGTCGGCTGAGGTCAACAATATTGCAGTTTCCGAACCACAAGGAGATCCAGCTGGTCAAAACGCTTTCTATGGTACTCCTATAGAACATGGTGAGGATGGGAGGAGGAAGGTTGGCCTGCTTCAGGCATCTCAGGAAGTGGAGGCGCTCCTGGGCCTTTTTGGTGATGGCGGTGGTGTTGGTCATCCAGGTGATGTCATCTGAGATGTGAACTCCCAGGAACTTGATGCTTTTAATGGTCTCTACCATGGAACCGTGGATGCTGAGAGGTTTGTGGGTGGAGCAAGTCCTCCTGGAGTTGATGATCATCTCCTTGGTTTTGTCCACATTCAGTGACAGGTTGTTCTCGCAGCACCAGAACCCCAGCTGCTGAACCTCATCTCTGTATGCTGACTCATCGTTGCTGCTGATGAGTCCAACCACGGTTGTGTTGTCAGCAAACTTGATGATGTGGATAGAGCTGTGTAGAGGGGTGCAGTCGTATATCAGGAGAGTGAACAACAGTGGGCTGAGAACACAGCCCTGAGGAGCTCCTGTGCTCAGCCCGATGGTGCTGGAGATGTTGTTGCCAACTCGGACGGACTGAGGCCTCTCTGACAGGAAATCTAGTATCCAGTTGCAGAGAGAGGTGCTCAGTCCCAGCTTGCTGAGTTTGTCAAACAGTTTTGGGGAGATAATGGTGTTGAATGCGGAGCTAAAGTCTATGATCAGCATTCTGACATAAGTGTCTTTCTTGTCCAGGTGGGAGAGGTGAAGTGCAGTGGAAAAGGCATCCTCTGTCGACCCATTCGGCCGGTATGCAAACTGCAGTGGGTACAGTAGGCAGGGGAGGTTGCTCTTCGTGTGTTCCATGTCAAGTCTCTCAAAGCACTTCATGATGATGGAGGTCAGGGCGATGGGACGGTAATCATTCAGGCTACTGAGGATTTCTTTGACACTGGTATGATGGTAGTGGACGTGCAGCACACTGGGATGACCATCTGGCTCAGTGATGAGTTGAAACTGTCTGTGAAGACATTGGCCAGCTGATGAGCGCAGTCTCTCAGCGCGTGACCTGGGATGTTGTCGGGTCTAGCAGCTTTTCGTGGGCTGATCTTGGTGAAAGTCCTCCTCATGTCGGCTGCAGGCAGAGAGATGATCTTGTCGGTGGTGGGGGCGTGGCTTTCTTTGCTTGTGTGTTGTTCGGTGCATCAAACCATGCGTAGAACTTGTTTAGCTCCTCAGGAAGTCTGGTATCTCCATCACAGCTACTTGGTGCAGGTGTGTACTGTGTGACAGCTGAATGCTCTGTCATAACCTGCGAGAATCCTTTGTGTTTTGGAATTGGCTCTGTATCTTTTGTGCATGTGCACGCTTTGCATGAGAGAGGTGGGCTCTGGCTGTTCTTAGAGCTTTTTTATCTCCAGACCAGAAAGCAGCATCTCGGTCTCTGAGACATGCACGTACTGCTGCAGTGAACCAGGCATTCTCACTGGCTCTCGAGGTGATGTTTCTGGAGACCGTTACATCCTCATTTAGTGAACTTGTCCAGGTTCAAGAAGTCATTTTGGGTGGCTGCCTCTTTAAGCATGTTCCAGTCTGTGCACTTGAAACAGTCCTGAAGCGCTGAGACAGCCCCACTTGGCCAGGCTCTGGAAGTTTTTCTGGAGGGTCTTGTGCGTTTCAGCAAGGAAGTGTACGTGGGCAGCAGCATCACAGTGTCATGGTCAGATGAGCCAATGTGCAGACACACCTTTGCTTTGTAGGCCCTGCGCACGTAGGTGTAGACTTTATCTGGGCAGTTCTCCACTTTGTTTGGAAAGTTCACGTGTTGAAGAAATTTGGACAGAACTGTCTTGAGACTGAAGGCTGAAGTCGCCGGCTAAGACAAAAACGTCTCCGTCATGTCCGCGATGTCTTGGTGTCCCCTCCTGAGTCTGTGTCTGTATTTAATGTCTGCGTCTTCCTCTGCTCGTCATCACATCATCCCTCATGGCTAGGTATCTCTCCCTGTGTTTCCCTATGAGGTCATGTATTTAGATTTCCCAGTGTAGTTTTTTATCACCTTTTAGCTTACAGCTTACAAATAAAGCTGCATTTTAATTTGAGGTTTTGTTTCCGAGAGCTTACATTTGGGTCCTTCTCCTGCCTGCACACAGCCAGTTAATGACAGTGTCTTTGTGTGATGCAGAAAAGGAGACCGGATGGTCTCTACATTCATGGTTTCCAGTGTGAAGCATGGAGGGGGAGGTGTGATGATGTGGGGGTGCTTTGCTGGTGGCACTGTTGGAGATTTATTCAAAACTGAAGGCACACTGAACCAGCATGGCTACCACAGCATCCTGCAGCAACATGCATCCCATCCGGTTTGTATTTAGTTGGCCCATCATTTATTTTTCAAGAGGACAATGACCCCAAACATCCATACAGACTGTGTAAGGGCTATTTGACTAAGGAGGAGAGTGATGGAGTGCTGCACCAGATGGCCTGGCCTCCAGTGTCACCTGACCTAAACCAATGGAGATTGTTTGGGATGAGATGGACCGCAGAGGGAAGGCAAAAGGGCCAACAAGTGCTCAGCATCTCTGGGAAAGAGTGTGCAAACCGTGGCTGTTTTGAAGAGTCTAAAATATTTTAAAAAATAAAGTTATTTCACACTTTCAATTTCATATGTATTAATTCATAGTTTTGGTGCCTTCAGTGAGAATAAAGAATAAAGAAGTAAATAGTCATAAAAGTACAGAAAAAACATTAAATGAGAAGGTGTGTGCATGTAGTGATTATTAATCATTGATCATGTCACTTTATTTAATTATAACCCCTAGTTATAACTAACTAAATGGATAACATTTCTGCTTATGTACAAAGCATATGAAAATTATCAATGGCAGACGCAGGTCAGATTGTCAGAAGGCAGGATTTCTTTGGATCTCTACTTTGGTTTCATCAAATGCTAAAAACATGGCAAAGGAGTCTGAAAGCCATTTTACTCGCTGCATGGCTGACGTGGTAATCTATAGTCCTGTTAGCAGTGGAAAAGTCACAAATGACTGAAAACAAGCAGCACAAATGGCCCTTTACTTTATTTTTCAGTATTTGACATTGAATGCGTTGACGCTTTCTTCCAATAGAGACGCCCAGCTTAGCTTCACTTTGTATTTCCCCTGATCATTCACATTCGCCCAGCACTGACCCCCATTCTTCCAGTTTGAGACCCACTAGGTTAAAGGACTTAGGGTCTTAAGGTGGTTATTGAAAGCACGTTCATACTCTCCAGGGAGGACTGAGGCTGTTTGATACACGCTTCTGGGTTGGGTGGAAACTCCTGAGCAAAAGACCTTGAGGGTCAAGCAGTCTGAGCTCCAGCTCAGGAGCCAAGTAGAACATTTTCCCTATGATCACAGTGCAGATAGACTTTGTACTTTCTCTCTCTTTCCATTAATTAGTGTTAACACGTGATCTGGGACTCAAACAGCTGGCTTGGACTCAGGGGAATGTATCATAACCACATGCACGCCCACATTGGTCCTTTAAGCTTAAGAGCAAGCAAGAGACAGAGAAGAAGACTGTGGGGATGAGAAGAAAGAAGAAAGGTAGGTTTGTTTTGGTTTTTTATGCACTTCTCGCAAACAACAGCCGGTCGTGGGGACCTTCTAATCATGAAAGCAGCCTTTTCTGAACATTGAAAAGCTAGTATAGGTTGCCAAAATTTAGGCAGACTCTTGACTACATTCATATTATAGAGGGAGATCTGCAAGGACTTGATATTTTTCCAGTTAATGCATTACAATTATTCTGACATTATAGCCAGAGAAATATAAACAATCGACTGAAACAAACCTGATCATTGTGTAGCTTTATTTTGGTTTTTTGGTCCATTGTAAACAAATATAATGCATCATTGTATCTGTTTACCTGCTGTAAACCTTCAAGGCATCATATCATGATAGATGTGTTTGATAAAACGTAAAAATGACATTTTCTAAACTGGTGATGGATCATAAACACTACCAGAGGGAACTGTCAAAGACAGACACAAAAAGCTGAAAACAGGGGGAAAGAATCACGAGAGTGATTATGACCTGCATCCCTCATGCAGTCGTTTATTGCAATGAGGAGAACGCGCGAAAGCCCCCTAGTGGAGAATGGAGACACTACCAGTCGATCCCAAAAAAGGCTTACTAGCCGATCACTGATGTGCAGATGGCAGCTCATGAATAAAATGATAACCATTAATATAACATGAAAAATAATAACCTCTTAACCATTTTGACATTATTTTTGTGCTTATATTGACTAATATGAATTTGTATTAACTGAACCATTTTAATATGCAGTAGTCCTTCAACCTGTCACACAATGTGTTCGATGTGTTTTTTCTTTATCCTGGACACAGAACCAGTCCATCCTGTTCAAAGAGAGTTTTTTCTTCCTACTGTCGCCATGTGCTTGTTGAAAGGGGGCCATTTGATTTTGGGGGATTTCATTCTATTACCATAGAAATTTTTCCTCACGGTGCAAAACTCCTTGAGGAGACTGCTATTGCGACTCGGTGCTATGTAACTGAAATTTAACTGAATTTAAGAAAACGTCACACTTCTACATAGCAGAGGATCCTTTCCTAACTTTAAAAAGGTGATTTGCCCCAAACTAAGCTCTTTATTTCAAATTCCATCCATTTCCATTTCGTACCCACACTAACACCTCTGTACTTTTTTTTCTTAGCAGCAAAAACACCGGTTGGACAAACTGTCCTCACTAAAGTTACTGACATCAGGAATAAAGCAGTACTTTAAGTTAAGTACTTGAGCGGAACATGCAGGGTGGGAAATGATGCTGTTTTTATTTTCAATGAGTCATTTATTTTATTCACATCAGCTACCTCTTAGCCCACGCTGAAAAAATAAATAAATAAGTCTCAGCAAACCCGGGCTCTTTATCCATAAGTGTAGATGTACTTCACACGGTCACAACTTACTGCAGAACCGATCCGAAAGGCTTCCTGTGAACGTTACACTTGACTGAGCAAGTAAAGGGGAAAAAGCCAGAGTTGGCATGTAGAAATGGGAGCATACAAGACATCTGAAATGTGACAGGAGTGCTTTCTAATACAGCTGTGGTGAACGGTGTCCTCAGAGACCTGAAACATAAACTTCTAAGTGAATAATTACTGTCTGCATTTTGTCTAATCTGTGCACAGTCCCATTATGTTTGACAGCTGACACACACACAGCCTACATGTTCTTTATATAGGTAGGGACTGAGTCAACAATTGCTACAGTACCAGTAGAATATACATTTATTGCACTGAGTCAGATGCTGCCGAGTCGCTCTGCAGGGTATGATTTCTCTGTAATGAAGAACACGGCCAAAAAGAGAGAGAGAGAACACAAAGGCAGCAAATGACGACTAGTGTGTGTGTGTGTGTGTGTGTGTGTGTGTGTGTGTGTGTGTGTGTGTGTGTGTGTTTGCTTGTATCTTTTCTGGGGCAGTTAAATGTCACTTTCGGTCAAGTGTTTTATGGAATTGACATGTGTTGCAAATTG
>VUQR01008067.1:0-17178 GCA_015108515.1 Hemichromis elongatus | reverse complement strand
TGACTTTTCCTCCACAAGAGGGAGACCAAATCCCGTTTATGACACCAAATCTTAAGGCGTCTCAAACCGAAGCTGAATGGTTTACTGCTGGCCAATTATGTAGTGTGAATAAATGTTTTAATATACTCACGTGTCTCCAAACGGCTACGGTCCCTAATAAGTTTGGGTCAAGTGAGAAATTTTTAAAGAGGCTTCAGTGAATTTTGTAGCTCTGGGCAGGCTGTGGTGATTTTAGAGGGAGGCAGTCAGCTGATTGACCGCTTTCTGTCCACTCTTGAATAGACCCCCCCAAAAATAGATAAAATAAAAAGTCATCAGAAAACCACATCATTTAATTTAAACAAGTGGAGCATAATGTGGGAAAGCTTAAAAAATATGTAGACATTATTATTATTATGATTATAACAGGGTATAAATATGTTTCCAACCACAAGCTGAAGGATAGCAATAATGAAACACAAGTTGCACAGTGCGTTGGTTTAAAGCTTTTTCTTAAGGGTCCCTGTGTAGGGGGTAAATTGTGGATTTCCCCCTTTCCCCCCTCCATCAGCCTTTTTTTTTGTCCCGAAAAATGACCTGATACTCGTTAGCATTGCCTCTAACCAAGCCGCTCTCCCCTCGCAGCAGATATGTCCGCCGTGAGAAAGAAGGGGTAAAAAAAGAAAAGCTAGGCAGGGATTATGTGTCAGCTCCTAGGGAGCTGTTTGAACAGTGGGACGGAGAGGGAGCTAGAGACTCTTCTCCTACTCCAGCTGCCATCCTACTCCTGCTCCTGCTCCTCCCCCTCCTGCTCCTCCTCTTCTCCACCAGAACCACTTCTCTTTCTCATCACATCCAGAGGTAAATAAGCTAGGTTCAACTGTTACAGCCTCTTTTCGGGCAGATTGTTTACCTCCCTGCGCGTTTTCGGCTGTCAGACAGCCACCGGGAGCCGTTACCGAAATCAGCCGAGGGGGTAATCCTGATTTGTGATGGGGGGTCTGTGCTTTGTACCCCTGCCTCCTTGGCGTCGGGTCGGGGTTACGCTTCCTTAGGCAAGTCCGAGGTCCACTTTCAGAGCTGGAGATGCGACGATGAAGGCCACAGCAAGTGCGAAATGTTAATCTAAAGCGATACGCGACCCGTGCGATGAAAAGAGCGATATCGAATAAGCAGCACACGGCTAACCGGATTTGATGCACTCGCGGTGATGCTAGCTAATGCAAGTTACAGATAAGGCTACACCTAGCCAGTTAGCATACATTAGCTACATCTTCAGTTGTTGCTAGCCGGCTAACCGCGAGTTCATTTTTGTCACTTTCACAGACGTCGTCGCACCTCTCTTCCTCATAGCAAGGGTATGAAACAACTAAGATAATAACAAGAAACTATTAATGTAGTTATAGGTGTTGTCAAGACGAGCTAATGTCTCTGTTTTGTTTCCGGGCAGTCCCGAGAATCTTAACTGGCTCTGAAACAAAAGAAGAATTTTGAGACATAATTAGCTAACAGTGGCTTTTTCTTTTTAAATTGCCTTTGGATTTTGTTGTGTATGTTACGACGGCGAAACTGAAAGTATAAACACGTACAAGCAAGCTCAAGAGGCCAGAGACACAAAAACAACACACAGAAACACAATCGGTGTCACTTTATTGTCTTTTTTTAAATGAGTGATTAAATGAGAGTTGTCACCACTCGAGTCTATCTGCAGTGCACGACGTGCGTTTGAGATCTAAAGTGGTTGATTGCCGGTGTGTTTCCGCTCTCACTGTGTTTTCGACTTGGAGCAGGTTGAAATTTCGCAATTAGATTGCATATCCTCAAGTTGTGTATGTATATGAGGGGAAATGGTACCAGGGAGCAAGGTGGCATTTCCAACAGAGCCTTAAATCAATAACTGATAAAGCCATGCCCAGGCTTGTTGTGGGGCCTGTAAGAATCGTGTACCTCAGAGATTAAGTTATGCTGGCACTGTAATAATGCGCACTCGTGAGCTCACACCATTTCCAATCCCCATCCCTGAGCAAGTACACTATAGCTGTAAAATAATGGGCCATTTCTTAATATAATCCAATCTTGTTGCCACCTTTTTTTCTGTCTTTTGCAGCACTGGAGATGTGACATATAGGACGATTGGTGATATTGACCAACCTGTGCATTGACACGACCTCTTGACCTCATCTTCAGCATGAATGGTGACATGCCTCATGTTCCCATCACTACTCTTGCTGGAATTGCTAGCCTAACAGACTGTAAGTGCATCATCATCACAGCTTAAACACTAGCATTCAGACTAAAATGAGGCAAGACTAGTGATTACTTGAATGGCAAGCAAGCCGAAATTAACCGGGCATGTAGTTATACGAACGCCTGAATACTAGTTATTGTGATTTCAGAGATTATAGATTTATGTACGCCATATCAGTTTCAGAAATGAAAAAAAACCCCCATGTAAAATATATATAGTGTGCATTATTGCATTTAAGTATATATGCTGAAACATTTGGCTTGTTTATCCAGATTAGATTGTTGCTGCAAATTTAAATAGTGCATTGCCAAACAACATTACTTCTACATAGCGCATTCAAGTTGGGTGTCCTTACAGGAGATTGCCTGTACAGTTTTATGTCATGATTTACTTTTAACTGTCCTTTCAGTGTTGAACCAGCTTCCTTTGCCTTCTCCCTTACCTGCCACCACTGCTAAGAGCCTCCTCTACAATGGAAGGATCTCAGAAGAGGTCAGCAGCCTGCTGGTGTGTCGAGACGAGAGTCTAGTGACTCAGCTGGCGCATAGCCTTAACCAGGTTTCCACCGAACACATGTAAGTATCACTCACTGATCTTTGCTCCAGTACTTTTATTTTTTTTAACTCTTGAATTATTTTTGAATTGCACAGAACCTATTTCCCTGACAGTGTGTTATTTCAGAGTAATGACTGTTTAGCTCAGCACTGTAGTCGGGTATTGCCATTTTAATGCCAGTGAGCACATTACAGTAGCTGGCTTTTGGGAATAGGTAGCTCTTGCCTGTAACGTGAATTGTTCTTCTGTCTGTTTTCCAGAGAGCTGAAGGACAACTTGGGCAACGATGAACCCGAGGGCGAAATGCCAATGCTCCTACAAACTTTGCTGTCCAGGAATCCCAAAATCTTCAGGGACAAAAGTATGCAAACCCAGCACAAGGTTCTGGGTGGTAAGGAGTAGACACTGAGACATTGCTGTTGACTCTGCAGTTGATCTTGCTGCATGCTTTCTCTCTGCGGGTACCTTAGTTTAGCTTAATTATTCACCTGAGCATATCTTTTGTTGGATGTGCTACTTAGGCTTTGTTTCACCCTGTGTGATTCCCACACTGCAGTCATTGTCACCACAGGAGGAAACTGTGGAATCATCACACAATACAGAATAAGCATTTTAGTTTGTTTGAGGATAGTGCAACTATTCGCACTGTTACTGCTGGATTGCATCGTGCTGATTACAAGAACTGAGCTGTCATTAATGGGGTTTTTTTGTTTGTTTCTTTTTTCCCCCTCATAAAACGTACTAGGGAGTGACAAGACAACTATCGAAACCAATGGCAAGTGTGTTGCTGACTTTTGTATAAATGTAGGTTTAGTTTTAATGGGGGAGCAATGGCGGTTACGTTATTTCAACACAAAAAGTGAGGACAAATGCTAACGCTAACTACAGATAGTTGTGTATCTGCCCTTTGCACCGATAGACCTGTCTGTAGAAAGTGAAAAACAGCCCCTGCATGGATTTTTGAAGAAGTTATCTTAATCGCTTGATCAACAACAGTAATGATCCAATAAGTTTTGTCTTTGTCGTAGGACGGCCAGGCTTGTGCTCTCTCGTAAGTAACAACAAAGCAGGGTTACTTTTTGTTTTGGTGACCAGCTTGCTAGTTAATTGCATACAGTGTGCATAAAATAATTGTCTTAAATCAGTCACAAGTCAACAGTCACAAGGTGTCTTCACCTAGTTGCTTGGACAGATTCTGTCTCTTTTATTTCCTTGTCTTTAAATGAAGCTATTTTCCATTAATCACAAGGGGTCACCACAAGTGAGTAGCTCCACGTTTAATTTGGCAGCATTTGTTTTTTAAATGCTGGATGCAAACCTCAAAGGGTTTTGTGTCTCCTTCTGGGGTTAAAACAGGAATCTTTAACATTAAAAGTCTAAGCTGTAGGACAAAAATGACTTTTTATACAATTTTATTGTTCAGCGGATCCTTTAAATTGTTTATTCCATCCAGGTCTTTTGATTATTTAAAGTAGGGAATTTTTATTTTTTCATTTGTTTCTACTGGATTGGGTTAGCTGTATATATCTGGTAGAGAAATGTCTCAAAATCTGGCTTCCCTTTAGAGGCTAAGCTCTTCGTTGGCACTTCTGTGAAATAGTCCTTTAAATCTGTCTCCATATTGGTCATAAACTCAGATAATTAATATATATATAAAAAAAAAGCAGAACACAGTTTGTTTGATGTCTTCATTAGCTTAAAAAATAACCGTTGACGTTTATTCACCCTAATATAATTCGGGTCTCTGGAATTAATAATAAACAGCATCTGTCAAAAAAATTTACAGCCAGAGAGAGAAACAGCCTAGCTCTGTTTGTTTTGTTGTCATCAGCTAGATTGCTCATTGCCATAGACAGTTTCATATTTGTCTTTGGCTTTAGGTCAGGAAAGCTTTATTATTATATGAACAGCTGTAATATCTCGCAGCCACAGATAGTATTTGCAGCAATTATTAAGAATATTACAATAATATTACATTTAGTAAGCAAACTTTTAGGCATCATTATTGAGGACAGTGGCGAATGTAAAATGAAAACAAGAAAAAGTAAACAAGTGTTTGTGGCAATGATCACACTCACAGCCTGTAAAAATGTGGAGTCAAGCATCATTTAATACTAATGCATGATAATTTACATAGCCTTCACTTTGTCAGATTTTATTTTCATTACTTTTATAATGCTGCTCCTGCAGTTTAGCACCAAACACTCTGGCATTGTAAACAAACTTTCATTATAACACAGTTATTCCACTGTTAGGACTGTGAAACCATGTTTTGTGTAATGCAAGCACCATCACTAATCATGCTCTCAAAATGACCACAGACTGGAATGGACACCTTTCCTGCACTGTTAATGGAAAAGGATGGGCAAGATTGTAGCAGGCCTGTCATATTAAGTGTTCACTTTATTTTGCATCTGAAATGTTGTCTTCATAGCACTATTTAACACAATTTTTCATCCTGGATATTTAATGTTTCAGCTTTCTTTCTGATGCCTCAGTGGTAGAAAAAATATTTATTATTATGTTTAAACAGGATCAGGATAATTTTTAAAATACTTATTTGTTTATTACTTATTATAGACTTGATATCCTGGAACGAGAAAATAACCTGCTATATAGTGAACCCAGTATTCCTACTCAGTGGGCAGGCTTGGTTTAGCTGGAGAAATGCACATGCTGAGCTTCTTGTTTGTTATGTGTCTAAAAAAAAATTTTTTTGTTTTTTTGTTTTGTCTTTATCTCATAGGTGTAATGCAGCAGCCAATAGTGCAGCAGTATAAGATTACTCAGAATCAGGTCCATGGGAGTCCAGCCTCAAACTATCAGCAAACCACTGTCCCTCAAAGCCCCTCTGGGTAAAGCAGTACCACCGTATTGTCTGATGATGAAAAGCAGAGGCATGTATTCCTCAGCTAAGACTTCTTTTCCTTTGCGTTCCTCATCCGCAGATGCTTTGCATCACCGCAGTCTGGTTCAGGTCCTCGCTTTGTACCCCAGCAGAACAGCCCTATACCCAGTCCCTACACCCCCCAGAGTCCTGCGGACTACATGCAGTACAATCCACCCAGTTATTCTCAACACCAACACGCTCAGCAAGGTGAGTGTAATGTTTGGTCAAGAGAAAAGTATCTCATAAGGTGCATGTCGAATTGCTTTTAGTAACGACAGCAAATAGCAAACTTTTGATAAGTTTTATGTGCATTTGTGTACTTCAGCATCCAGTAACAGTGCACATGGTGACTTGGATAAATCTAGCTGGTTGTATGCGAATTTCTTAACTGATCCTTAATAACTTTATTAACTTCTATACACCTTTAAGTGGTAAGAAAATTAGCAAAGAACCAACTAGAATTTTAATTTTGCTTTTGTTTCAGTTACGAGTGGCTTGAGAAATATCCATGACAGCAAAGTCTCTGGACAGCTATCAGCTGATTTATCGAATCACAATGCAAGATTGGGCTCCGATGAAGACTACATGAATGTGGCTCACAGACTGGGAAATGAGGTAATGCTGAAATTCAAGATACTGTGTACTGGGCCTCAGCTCAAACTAGGCATGGCTGATGAACAAGGTGGCTCATCTCATGCACCACCTTTCTGAGATAACGCTAGCTGAGCAACTTCGATTAAATCAGCTCAACCAAAAAATTGCCCAACACTGGACACACTTAGCTTTACAACGCTACCCCCTAATTCAGAGCAAGCTAATGGGTCAACTTATGAGTAAAAATAGGACAGCTGACTTGATCCCATTCAGTCGCAGATTGATAGCAGACTGACCTCATCTTATGGCATCATTTACGGCAGTGTGTTCTTAACAATCCTAGTTTGTCACAACTAAAGTAAGATAGATATTTGGATGAAGCAGATATTGACAAAGGTTAACTTTGAGGATGAGGTGACTCTTACGTCTAGCTGACTGTTAAAATAATAGAAAATGTCTTGTGTTTTAATAGGAGCATGATTCTCCGATGAAGGCTGCTGCATTTTCAGTGAGATCACCACAGTCGGCATGTTCTCCAGCAGGGAGTGAAGAGATTGTACAAAGTATGCTGCCTTAGCAACAAGTTGATTCTTCTTTTTTGGGTCTTGAAAAAAACTTAATGGACCGTTACAGAAATCAAGTTTTGCTTAGATCTGTGGTGTTCACAATTCAATCAAATACTTTGTTTCTG
Source organism: Hemichromis elongatus (assembly GCA_015108515.1). Lineage (NCBI taxonomy): Eukaryota > Metazoa > Chordata > Actinopteri > Cichliformes > Cichlidae > Hemichromis > Hemichromis elongatus. The sequence goes on along the minus strand of VUQR01008067.1, from coordinate 10,221 downwards.
CAGGGTCTAGGCCTTCTCTCATAATGCAGTCGCCTCCAGCTGATGTGCCACGAGGTGCACCACCTGACCATCTCGTCACCTCGTCTGATCGGAAAAAGAAACATAAGGAGAGGAGTAAAGAAGAAAGTGATCCGATGGAAAAAAATGCCTTGTACGATATAGTTAGTTCACCAAAAGACTCGACCAAGCTGACCTTAAAACTGTCCAGAGTAAAGGTTCAAGACGTGGATGAATCTGAGGAGCTTCCCCTTGAGGCACATATGGAATTGGACCATGAAACAGTTATGATAAATAATAACAATAATAATAATCAGTTATCAAAACCGGCCCAGGACGTTCCAAACAAGTTAGGAGCTGAAGATCAAGCAAACTGTCAACAAGCTGCTGTGCGGTCGAATACCATCGAAGCTGGAGTCACTGGCAGAGTTTCCTATGATGATACAGAGATAGACACACTTGCAGAGATTGAGAGGATAGAACGTGAGTCAGCCAGTGACAGAGAACGATGGTCTAAAGAAGTTCAGGACAAAGGTGAAAATCCATGTTTGCTTTTCCCCTGTGCTTCTTAGCATGTTTTTCTCTTCTGCGAGGTTCTTTGTGTAGAGGTGCTAAGTTGCAGTGTTCTTTCTTGCAGACAAGCCGCTGAAGAAACGTAAACAAGACTCGTATCCCCAGGAACCCGGGACCGAGTCAAATGATGGGCCTGCCATTCATGGGAGCAACAGTGTCAGCAAGATGACACCTAAGAAGACGAATGCTGCAAGTAATGGTGCCAGTCGGCCTGCTTTGATGGTCAGTATCGATCTACAGCAAGCTGGCAGAGTAATAGGACAGCCTGTAGTGGTCTTGGAATCACAGCCGTTGTGTGAGGATCACCTACGTCGCCTGAAGTCAAACCCTGATGGAAAGGTCAAAAGGGTTGCTGATGACAGACCTGGGATCATCAAGCAACATGCTGACACTCTCCAGAAGTCTGGCTCAGATGGACAACCAGAAATGTATAAACAGAAGCAGGAAAGCCGGCGTGAATCAAAACACAGACATGACGACAAAAGTGACAGCAGCAAGGGACCGCCAGATGACAGAAGGCCAGACCCATCACGGCAGAAACATGATAAGCATTCAAAGTCACGCCACAAAGAGGAAAAGAATCACAACAGCCACCGAATGCTTGAAAACCGACCCGAGACCCCAAAAAACATGAGCAAGACGGAGCGCTCCAGACATGGAGAAGACAAAGGCAGGGATAGAGACAGGGATAAGGACAGAGAAAGACATAAGGACAGAGATAGAGCGAGAGACAGGGACAAAGAGAGAAACATAGAAAAAGAGAAAGAGAGAGACAGGGACAAAGAGAGAAATATAGAAAAAGAGAAAGAAAGAGACAGGGAGAGGGACAAAGACAGACACACAGAAAAGGAGAGAGACAAAGCCAAGGACAGGGACAGGAAACAGAAGATGTTAAGAGAAAACTGCAGTCGAAACTTACCTGACCCACATACTAAACCTGACAGTAACAGAGTAAAGCACGATGGAAGCAAAAAATCAGCTGACCCTAATGGTCGACAGAGGACAGGCAATTCCAGCCTTAAAAATCCCCAAAGTAAGGACCAAAAGACAAGCGAGGATGGCAACATTAAGTGCCAAGCTGGAGACAAACGTCAGTCCCTTGAGGCCAAACCGAGTGAATTCCCCTCATACCTGCTGGGTGGCAAGTCAGGGAGCCTGAAGAACTTTGTGATTCCTAAATTGAAACGAGATGGAAAAGATAAAGATCCCCCAAATAAATTGGTAGAAGGCTGGAGCGAACCGCGAGTAAGGCTGGAGAGAGTCTCATTGGTAGATAACTTAAACAAAGGAGCTAAACCCGTTGTCGTGGTTCAAAAGCTCAGCGTTGACGAGGTGAAAAAGATCATTAAGGAAAGCAGGAATGCACACGGCTCCAGATCCAGGAACTGGTCATTTTGTGAGAGGACAAATAAGCGAAGCCACAGCATGATTAGCAAGAAATCCAAATATGCCGTGTTAGCCTCGGACGATGACCAAGACAAAGACGACAATGAAGAATCTGACAATGAGTGTGAGTATCACTGCCTTTTTGTGATCTCAGGTTCTCATTCGTGTAAAAACTGCTCTCACAGTAGCTTCTAAAAATGCTGCTCGTTTTTTCCAGGAATAATCTGCACAAGGACCGGAAATAGTCAGAACCTGTTGCTATGGTTCAGTTCAAGTCAGTCTTAAAAGACTGTGAAAATATTACTCCTGGTGGATGTGCATGCTCTTAAAGTTGCACTGAATTTTAAAATTGTACCCATTTTGACCTTGAGCTATTATTGCATGTGTTCTGGCGATTGTTATCATCCCTTTGTAGTGTGTTACAGTCGCTTTTCTGCCTGTTTTTGTTTAATATTGTTAAAGTGACAGCTTCCCACTTGGCCAGGCAACTATTGAAACATGTTTAATCTCAATTACAGTTAATTTTGTGGTATCATTAGGCCTTGAAAATGGCACGATTTTGGAAGCGCACACGGAAATTCTGTAAAATCTACCAAAAGTGCTCTACTGTCTGTACTTCTGATGGAGTTTCCTTATATGTATTTATAGATTGGTGCATACATTTTTTTTGACAGTGATGCATTTTTTTTCCCTAATTTGTTTCCTTTGTGCACCACTATGGTGGATTTTAAGTCAAACCAGTATTTGACAAAAGTATTACATGAACTTTTTAAGAATTATGGCCATTTTTATATATAGTCCACCATTTTTAGAGGCTCAAAAGCAAGTCAACAGTTGATCGGGTTCATGGCCAGAAGAAGCCAGTTCTCCTGTTATTTCATGACAAATGAATCGGATAAAATATCTAACTCCTAAGTGCTGCTTTCTGTTGTTGTTGTTGTTTTAGATGCAAGGAAAAAGAAAAAGAAAGACCACGATAAGACGTGGAAGCATGAAGAGAGAAGACGTTCTGGAGAACACCGTCGAAGTGGAGGTTTTCATAACGCTCGCCGAGGGTCTGGTAGCCGTCAGTGCGACCGGAGAGATGAAGATTCAGACGAAGGCTCTCCCCCACCAAGCCTGGGTGATGGTGAGATTTCTTTTTTTTTTTTTGCATACGCTTACCAGTGGATAAGTGGATAATCAAATAATGTGGTGGCCAGTGAAGCCCGTGCTTTCACTTTTTGATTAGATTACAGCTGTCCTGTCATTCAGATTGTCGTTATTTAAAATGATTGGTCATTCCAGTCCCTGGGGTGTGTAGAATACGACATCAATTTCTTTCTCTGTTGATGGCTTGAGGGTTCGGTATTGCTGCTGCTGATTTGACTACTATTGTGTGTGTGTGTGTGTTTAGTTGCCAGAAAGCAAAAGAAAAAGGAGAAACAGAAAAACAGGAAGATTTATGATTCCAAGTTGACACCAGAGGGTATCGACCTGCCACTTTGAATTCTTTTATAATTAATTCATAATTAATTTGAATAAAACATAACGTATTTGTATTAATCAATTCTCAATGATGTTAATCTAACAGAGATGATGGACTCCTCCACATTTAAGAGATTTGGATCGAATATTGACGTCATTCTTGAGAATCTCGAAGACGTGGATCTTACAGCTGCAGGTAGTTGTGATGTAATGTTTTCGCACTCTTTGACATTTACCGAAGTGTTACATTGAAAAATGGTAACATTGATACTCTGTGCCAGATGACGACGAAATACCTCAAGAGCTCTTACTTGGAAAGCAGCAACTGAGTGAGCTGGGCAGCGATTCTGCTAAGATTAAGGCTATGGGCATCGCTAACAAGGTGAGAAGGACACGCTCTTGTGGTGTTAAATTTTACACTCAGTTTGACAGCATTTTGTTGTTGTAAACAACCTTATTTTACATCTACTGTACGGTTAAAGTAACCAATTATTTTTTCCTACAGTTTTCATCTAGTAAACTGGTGAAGTTTTTGAATATTTTGGAGAGGAACATTCAGGACAGCGTCAAACTTTCTACACTAATCAACCATGTAAGTTCCCAGCCTGATCTTAGTTATGCTGTTCAGGCTTAAAATGTGAAATTTATTTCCTTTTTTTTTTTTAAAACTGAATCATAGGATAATGATTCCATGGATGAGGAGCGGTTGTGGCGTGACCTCATCATGGAGCGGGTGACCAAGTCGGCCGATGCTTGTTTGACTGCACTCAACATAATGACATCTCCGCACATGCCAAAGGCAGTTTATATAGAAGACGTGATTGAGAGGGTGCTGCAGTACACCAAGTTCCATCTGCAAAACTCTTTGTACCCTCAGTACGACCCAGTCTACAGAGTGGATCCCCACGGAGGTCAGCCACAGTTCTTTTTATCTTTTTTACTTTGATTTCCAAGAGATTCTTTTTAAAAATGTGTATATTTTAGCATTTTGGATTTTTTTAAAACAGAACTTACAGAAATTTCTTAAGCTATTTTGGTAGTGCTTGTTAAAAAGGCAATGACTTTTGGTGTAGTTTGACCATAAAAAGAATCTAAAGATTGTGTCAGAATATCTGAGACATTCTAACACATTCCTGCTGTTTTTGTAAAATATTTTTTTCTTCTTTATTTATTGGATTATTCTCACCCAGGTGGCATGCATACTTCTAAGTCGAAGAGAGCCAAATGTTCTACCCACAAACAGAAGGTGGTAGTCTTGCTCTACAACAAAGTGTGCGATATCATCAGCAGCATCTCCGAGCTCCTTGAAATCCAGCTGCTTACTGACACCACAATTCTGCAGGTGCAATTTTGAATCTGCCCTCACATCATTCAGATTTGTGTCCTCATGTCACCTTGGCTGTTGAGTTAACTCATATCTGACTGCTTTTGTGCCCATCTTTTAGGTCTCCACCCTTGGCATTACGCCATTTTTTGTGGAGAACGTTAGTGAACTGCAGTTATGTGCCATCACACTAGTAACTGCGGTGAGTATTACTATAGATGCTTTTGAAATGGATTCGGGTCAGGTTTTTGGTGGGATGCTTCAGTGTGACGTCTGGACCGGTGTATTTTGATGTGTTTGTTTCTTGTTTGACTCTTGTGTAGGTGTTTTCTCATTACAAGAAGCACAGGCAGCTCATTCTTGAAGAGATTTTCACCTCCCTGGCCAGACTGCCGACTAGTAAACGCAGCCTGAGGAATTTCAGGTAACTAAAACCAGAGTAAATATTTGCTCAGTATTAGATGCTTATTGAAGACCCCAGTGTAACATAAGGAAACTGATGTCCCATACTCCCCAGGCTGAACAGCAGTGACTCAGATGGAGAACCTTTGTATATCCAGATGGTCACAGCGCTTGTTCTTCAGCTTATCCAGTGTGTGGTCCACCTTCCTCCTTCTGAGAAAGAGACAGAGGATGAGCACAATAAGAAGGTAACATTAAGGTTTTAATAGATTTTTTAAAACCATATTTGCCTGAGAAACATTAAAAAAAGAGGTATTGTAAGGGATCCTCAAACTCTTTATTGGCTATTTATCCTCTAGGTGGATAAAGATGTCCTTATTACAAACTCTTACGAAACTGCCATGAGGACAGCGCAGAACTTCCTATCTGTGTTCCTCAAGAAGTAAGTCGTTGTTCTTACTCTTGCTATAACCTGTCATGTCTGTGTGACTGTGACTCCTAATATAGTGTATCTTTTTCTATGAAATAAGCTGCACTGCATGTGTTACTATTCTGTAAGTACGCTGCATGTTTCAGGTGTGGCAGTAAACAGGGAGAGGAGGACTACAGGCCGCTGTTTGAGAACTTTGTTCATGACCTGCTGTCTACAGTTAACAAGCCTGAGTGGCCTGCTGCTGAGCTGCTCCTCAGTTTACTGGGACGGTTGCTGGTGAGTGTCACCAGTCGTCATCTGCCCATTAGGAAAAAGCTGCAGATGTTTGGTTTTCTTATTCCTCCATGTCTTGTGCTCCAGGTGCACCAATTCAGTAACAAGCAGACGGAAATGGCTCTCAGGGTGGCATCGCTGGACTACCTTGGCACTGTCGCTTCACGTTTGCGTAAAGACGCGGTCACTAGCAAGATGGACCAAAAGGCTATTGACCGCATCCTCAGAGAAGTAGACTATACAGTTGTGGAATTGGTTTAATAGATATAAACAAACTGAGATGTTGATCTGCTTTTAAAATGCTTTTGGCATTTTTCTCACAGACTGAAGGCAGCGACGAGATACCGAAACTACAAAAGGCTTTGCTCGGCTACCTAGATGAGAACGTTGAGACCGATCCGTCATTGGTGGTGTGTTTTTAATTTGATTTTTCATGGACTAAAATCTAGAGACCTGCTTTCCTGTTTTAAAAAAAAAATGTATTATACTTTTTCTATACTACCCTTTTATATTTATGTGTTTGTTTTATCTAGTTTGCTAGGAAGTTTTATATTGCCCAGTGGTTCAGGGACATTACAAGCGAGGCAGAAAAAGCAATGAAGTCTCAAAGTGAGGACGACGAGGACTTGAAAGGTCACCATCATTCCAGGGATGTTGACTTGACTGCCGAGATCATGCAGAAGGCAGAGGCGAGGAAGAAATTCCTCCGCAAGGCCGTCAAGACGTCAACATCGCATTTCAGTTCCCTGAGGTAAATAGTGCTTCACTCACTCACGACACTACTTCGCCACATTGCTTGTTTGCCCTCTCATCCTTATAGTAAACGATCCTCTCGACTTTTCTTTCAGGATGAACTCTGACACAATAGACTACAACGACTCCTGCCTGATTGTTAGATATCTGGCCTCCATGAGGCCGTTTGCACAAAGCTTTGATATTTATTTATCACAGGTAAGATAATCAATTTAGCTTAAACACAAGTGACTGTTATATTGTGTCAGCTGTCATTAATCTTTCTCTCTGTGGCTTCAAACTAGATCCTGAGAGTGCTGGGAGAGAGTGCTATTGCAGTCAGAACTAAAGCTATGAAGTGTCTCTCTGAAGTAGTGGCTGTAGATCCAAGTATCCTGGCGCGGGTAGGTCATTCAGTATCCACTGCTACTTGGCTCTCGCAGCTTGTCTGACACTGGATGTGTTTCAGCTGTTGTGACTGTGCAGATTTGTCTGCAACGGAGCACCAGAGCTGTAAATGCCGCCCTGCTAACGTGCTGCTCATGGCTGGATGCCACTGGGATTGATAGCTATAGTTCTCTTTATGTCACTGTCCTCAACCAATTTTCCTTCTTTATTTTTAAGCTGGACATGCAGCGTGGGGTTCATTGTCGCCTCATGGACAACTCCACCAGTGTGCGAGAGGCGGCGGTGGAGCTCCTTGGCCGTTTTGTGCTAAGTCGACCTGAGCTCATTGAGCAGTACTATGACATGCTCATTGAAAGGATATTGGTAATTTCTTCTTCTTTCTTCTAGTTCTTTTATGTACATGACTGTTAACCTATTGATGTGCTAAAGTCTGGATTTACTTTAATCACATCATGTGTCCTTTTATGGGTTTGCAAAGAGAATTTGTGCTGGAAAGTTGAATTCAAAATGCAAAAGTTCTTTAAGACTTTAAGGCATCTTTTTTCCTGCAGTGCCACCTAAAGATCAAGTGAAGAACTGCAGAAATATATTTCTGTTATTATTTTCTCTTCCTGTTTGCCATTATGTTTACTTATCATTTTCAGTGTTATATTTCCACTGGATAAGTAATACTTTTCAATTTCGATCCATAAGTGAAAACAAAAGGAACTTAATGTTCATTTGTTCCTTTGTCTTTACATAGGACACAGGCATCAGCGTGAGAAAAAGAGTCATTAAGATTATGAGGGATATTTGTCTTGAGCAGCCGGACTTTCACAAAATCACCGAGATGTGCGTGAAGATGATCCGGAGGGTCAACGATGAAGAAGGGATCAAGGCTGGTGTTTTTTTTGTTGTTGTTTTATTATGTACATTTTTACAGTTGACTCTTGGTAGTAGCATTCATATACAGTGTGTCTAAACATTTTTTCCTCCACAGAAACTGGTGAATGAGACATTCCAGAAACTCTGGTTCTCCCCGACGCCAAGCCACGACAAAGAGGCCATGACCAGAAAGATCTTGAACATCACAGATGTGGTGTGTATTATTTACACTCAGGACAAAAGGAAAAAAACAAAGAGTGATTATTTAAATAGGAAAAATGAACTAACTTGTGTTAATTTTTTTTTTAATTTTATCCCAGGTGTTGGCATGTAAAGACTCAGGCTACGACTGGTTTGAGCAGCTTCTCCAAAATGTTAGTTGACCCTGTTGTTGTCTCAAATGCTCCTTGTCTGCATTTTTTCATTCGGCACTCTTGTTAATTACTGTGTTGGGTCGACTTTTTACTTTTTTTTTTTCTCAGCTGCTGAAGTCAGAGGAGGGCGCTTCGTACAAACCTGCCAGCAAGGCTTGTGTTCAGCTAGTGGACAATCTAGTGGAACACATACTAAAATATGAGGAGTCTCTTGCAGGTGAATATATTTTCCTAAAAAAAATAAACAGGTGTGTATTTGCTTATAAAAGTGTTATTACAAATTATAACCCTGTTGGGTTTGTGTCTCAGATTGTGAGGACAAAGGGGTCAGCTCAGGTCGTCTGGTAGCGTGCATCACCACTCTCTATCTGTTTAGTAAAATCCGGCCACAGTTAATGGTTAAGCATGCCATGACTATGCAGCCCTACCTGACCACAAAATGCAATGTAAGTACTGTGATATTTTTTTTTTTGTTTTTCGAATGTTTGAGATTATCACATGCAAGCTAAACATGGACCCAGACATTGCAGCTACCATGTGTTTTTGTGTTGTCATCTGTCAGAGTCAGAACGACTTCATGGTGATATGCAACGTGGCTAAGATCCTGGAGCTGGTCGTGCCTCTGATGGAACACCCGAGCGAGACTTTCCTCACTACTATCGAAGAAGACCTAATGAAGCTTATCATCAAATACGGCATGACGGTAAGTCTCGTTCGCAGCTCGCTGCTTGCAGAGGTAGCTTTTAAACTCATAAACGGCATGTGAGACAGTTGTTCTGATACAACTTTTTGTGCTTCCCAGGTTGTGCAACACTGTGTGAGCTGTCTTGGTGCTGTTGTGAACAAGGTCACACACAACTACAAGTTTGTTTGGGCTTGTTTTAATCGGTACTATGGTAAGGATTTTGTATATTCGTCATATAGGTGTCATTTTTGGAGAGAAGTGGGAAGAAACAGAGGAATTATTTAGAAATATTGCAACAGGCGAAGAGCTTGTTTGCTTTTTTATTGGGGTTTTTTTTTCACCTAGGTAGCTGTCGACAAAAATCCAATATACTAGGTGAAGTTTTTTTTCTCTTTTTAGAGAAGACATAACCACATTTCCCAAACATTTGTTATGTTTAGTTATATAAGAGTCCTTACTAATCTAATATGACAGTAGAGTTTAAAAATAAACACGTGTACTGTTTATGCGCTGTCCAACACTTCTCAGATCAGCTGGTTGTTCTCTGTGTGGCTCAGAACAACTTTGCCAATAGGGAAGTAGCAGAGTGCCCTCTGGTGGACAGATTATCCAACATCAACATTGTTGAAGTGTGTTTGTCCTCTCTCCGCCTTGCTTTTAAATTTTCATTCATTGGCTGTATGACATATAACAATATATTTACAAATTATGAATATCAGGTGTCGATAGAGGCCAATACATTGGGCCCTGTTTTTTTTTTTCACTTCCAAAATGATTACTAATTAAGAGTTCAACTGATGCATAAAACAAAATGTTGTGATTTCAGTCAGTGTATGCACAGCCTTTCCTCTGTCGCTGTGGATCCCTAAGCAGCCAGAAAGAAAAAGGACTAAACCTGATATTGTGATTTTTTTTTTCTCCTCTCAAAAATAAGTTTGGCTTGAGCTCCTCTGTTGTTAGTAGGGATGGGTATTGATAAGATTTTCACGATTCCGATTCCATTTTCGATTCTGTTTAACGATTCGATTCTTTATCGATTCTCTTATCGATTCTTATTTTTCAAAAAGGAGAACACACAGGTCGATTAGCTTTGAACTTTGTTTTATATCTTATCTTTGAACAAGACAGAAATGTAGGAGTAGCATGACCTTACAAACCCAACAGTGAGATCTTAAGAGATCCACAGCCTACTGCTCCTCGATGGGGTGCCACGAGGACCCCAGAAAAAAACAAGTTGTAAATGTAAAATAATAATAAAATAAATATTCTTTTGTAGCAATAACAAAGTATAACATAAATAATT
>VUQR01008064.1:30091-55843 GCA_015108515.1 Hemichromis elongatus | reverse complement strand
GCAGTCATATGACATCTGTAAACAAGAAAAGTCATTGTTCTCTTCATCTTCCTTTTCTGCTCATCCATATTTTCCTTTGGAGCAGATCTTTCTCAGCAGTTTTTGGTTGCTCAACAAATAAGAATGAAAGTCTTTGCAAAATCTCTAAATTTTAGAGCTTCACGAGTGACTTCTACTGAATGTGGCGCTATCACACCATTGACAATAGCTTCAGTCTTAGTGCGGACACTGCTGAACTTCTTAGCTGTGCTAGAGTCTGGGAATGCTTTTTTAAGCAACACACTAGTGCGATCCATTGATCTGTAGCTACTGTGATGCTTCACAGTATGAAATGCCAGGGCACCTTCTGCTGCAGATACAACAGCATCCTCGTTTTTTCCAGGTGTAACAAAGAACTCATTTAACTTAGTAGATGAATTTTGGCCTCGCACAGCCTTTTTATGTTTTTCTGTGTCCATGTGAGCAACGAGATCACCCGCACCTTTGTTAGACACAAACGTATGTGCCAGCTCTGCACACGGTGAACTCCGCCTCCCATTTATGCCGGCCGGGGCGGTATGCGGGAAATTTCTTTTGCAGTTCTGAAAAGGTGCACTTGCGCTTCGGCATCTTTTAAACATCACCAGGCGGCAAGCTGCGGACTGTCTGTCCCGTCTGTGAGTGCAAAATAACCACTCGCAAAGCAGCCAGCGGTTAAGGTTTGACGTAGCGTATATGGGCCCCCTGTAGGCTCATAAAACCCGGACGGAACGTAAAAAGTGGACATGTCCGGGGAAAAGAGGACGGTTGGTCACCCTAACATATAGACAGTAAATTCAGATCAAGTATCAGAACAGGGATGATAGGTGATTTTTTTGTAGTCACTTTACTTGTCGGTACCTGATGGGATACCATAGTGTTATGGTTTGCACATTTACTTAACTAGTGACAGACCTCTGGTTTGACTGTGGGAGGAACTGATTGGGTTTGGGTCAGAAAGGGCACGTAGGATAAAAGTCTCGCCAAGTCCAACATACCTAGTACCTACTGTGGTGACCCCGTTAAATAAGGCAGGAGTTAAAAGTAGCTTTTTATCCAGTGAACACAGTTCTCTGGGCAGAAATACTTTATTGATGCCAGAGGTCAGAAGAGAATGGTCAAACTGGTTCAGTGTGAAAGGAAGGCAACAGTAAGCTAAATAACCACCTATTATAACTAATATAAGCAGAAGAATAACTCTGAATGCACAACAAGCCGAAGCAGGTTGCAGCAGCAAAAGATGAATACAATTCACATTTCCTCAATATTGAACATTACAAGTTTGTTGGCGTGGTACGTTTCAGTTGCTGATGGAGCATTCCGATGGTGTCGGTATAGACAACATGAAACCATGGAAACTGTGTGGAGGGGAATGAGAGATTTTTATTTACACAGTTGGGGCCATTAGGTGATGTGAATGTTTGAAGAGCCAGGAAATTAAATTAAAAAAACTGCAGCAAAAAAAGTACCTGGAAATGCAAAGGGATCAGTGGTACTGAACAGACCAATCACAATGGCTGCAGGTTGCATGAGGTGCAGTTACATTTCCAGTGGTGTGCACTACACAGTATGATGATAGGGTTTTAGAATGATTTGCAGTTTAGCTACCTAGTATAACGTCCCAGTTACATCCAGTTGGTTAGCCATCAACAGTCTGTCCGTCTGTATCTGGACAACCCAGAGGATCTTAGCTTGGTCATTCTCAAACACTGGCGGGTATATCCCATTTTGACATTGGGACTTCCAGGCCATACTTGGCACAAATGTTCCTGTATATTTGCTGTGTACTTTCTATCTCCTTTGGCCAACTTATTACCCCAGTAGTGTGTCTGATAGGGCATAGGTGTCGATTGCCTAGCTGACTCCTCATGACTTGCTTGTCTTACACCATCTCTTTTGCTTTCTCTAAATACACTGCTAGTCAAAAGTTTGGACACACCTTCTTGTTTAACGGCTTATCTTTATTTTTGTGAAGCTTCTCACCGAAAGAATCAAAACTATTGTTATGACCCGGCTCGAGGCCGGAGGAACACGTCACCCAGGAGGCATCCTTGTCAGATGCCCAAACCACCTCAACTGGCTCCTTTCGATGTGAAGGAGTAGCGACTCTACTCTGAGCCCCTCCCAGGTGGCTGAACTTCTCACCCTACCTCTAAAGAAGAGACCAGCCACCCTTCAGAGGAAGCCCATTTCTGCTGCTTGTATCTGCGATCTCATTCTTTTGGTCATTACCCACAGCTCCTGACCATAGGTGAGTGTAGGGACATAGATCGAATGGTAAATTGAGAGCTTCGCTTTTACACTCAGCTCTCTCTTTTCACCATGAAAGACTGGTACAGCGTCCACATCACTGCAGCCGCAGCACCAATCCATCTGTCGATCTCCCGCTCCCATTACCTACTGGACATGCCTGCGACTCACCCATTGTTTTAATGATTTCTGCTGGTAGTTTAATGGCAATTGACAGGTAATTAAATTAAGATAAATATAACATTGATAACATAGATTAAAAAATGCACAAATCGTAATATACTCTAGTTCTATACAACATTAAAATCATTCTGTAGCTCTTACAATTAACGCGTTAGGTAGCAGTTAGCACATGCACTGTGTAAGAAGACGTTTGTTAGCTAGTCAGCAAGTCTGCACACCTGTGTGAAACTCTCATTAAAAGTACCTTGATGAGGCCCAGAATTACTTTAAATTATTAGAATTGTCTGGAAATTAAATGTTACTTTTGGAGATTTTAACATTAGACTGAGGATAATATCAAGATGTAAACAGTTTTACATCCATTACACACTCACAGAGCAATCTGTAGCCTGGTAACATGGAAATAGAAAACTTTAAAGAAAATGTTAAATTTAAAAGCACATCTTTCAAAGGTTTCAAATAAGTGTCATTTGTTCTTTCCATTTAACGACAGGACCCAGAGTCCACATTATTAATACACCCTGGGGGGGGAGCAAGGTAGACCATCAGCACCAAGCCGAGCCTGGGTTCCTGGGTTCAGAGGTTTGCAGAAATGCTCTCCCTTTTTTTAAATCACAGACTTCCTGTACTAAATCATCTGTTGACCCAGTGAGGCAGATATCATGTCAGAAACTTAAGGAGAACTGAAATTCATTGCAGGGACCAAGCCGGACTCAAAGTGAAATATTCTTCTTTTTAGAGCCCCAGCTTAGGCTCGGTCGAGACGACGGACAAAACACTTTATGAACAGTGTCGTAGCAACATTTCATATTTGTAATGTTAGAGAATTAAATGTTAAAGTTTTTAGCTCATAAAAGGGAAGAATATTTTACCTTGTACTTTTTAGCTATTGTTTTATTTATTTATTTATCCTGTCAAAAAAAATCTACATTTCATTTTATTTATTGCCAGTTTCACTGACAGAACTGGTAGCTTAGTATTTGTGCTGTTTTTTTAAATCAGATAATTATTGAGCTAGTGCAAATTTACTCCAACATTAAAACAAATAAATGTATTAAGCATTTCTGTCACTTGTCACTGGGTGGTACTGAGGTCTGGATCTGAAAGGAGCTCCTATAATCAGAAAGAGAAAACAGTCACAAACTGCAGAACATCTGATCATTCGGTCTTTACAGACTTCAGGTTCTCTAGCTTTGCTCTTATATTTTTTCAGTCTGCAGTTCTACTGACATGCTTACACTGCTATGTGTTTAGATATTTCATAATATTATTCTGGACAGCAGCAGAAAAAAAAGTCCAGCCTTATGCTCTTGCAGTGTAATACTAATAATAAAAATACAGTAACAGTAGCGTAAGCTAGTGACTGTGCAGGCCTACTGATTTTTCTCTGGTTCACATATAAATCAATGCAGTGCCTCATCTTTGGCTGCCTGCTATAAGTCGGAACATCCTTCAGTTTATTATAGTCAGAGATGCAGATTTTATATCTAAAATGCAGCACTGACTTTTAATTGACATTTAAGCACAACAGAGATTTCTTTAGTCAAGGTAAATTCATCAGTGTACACAGACTAGCTTTCAAACATCAGCTTTCTCCCAATAGGTCATCTTAGATAACTAGTTAATGATGTTAACTACTGATTAGGCTAAAAAATCACACATTAAACTTAATGAAAAAAACTGTGACAGTCCCTTAGATCCCTTATGTTGATTTGTCCGGTTTAAAGCCCAGTGGTACAGAACGCAAACACTGAACCTCCTTTCAGTGGCCCTATTCTATCTGCAATTCCTGAACAGGGATATACAAGTTTCTCCGTGACTGCAACTGCTAATCAAAGTTGCTGTCATGACATTCCACACCATGAAGTTAGTAATTAAAATCAAATTTAAAAAAGTGACACAGTAAACCCAAATCAGCATGATGAGAACTAATAACAATGGCAGAAAGCATATTTGGGAACAGTTTTCTTTAAAATTGACCCAAGTCTCATTCACTAGCATGGACATAGCAGGTTTATAACCTATACTAGAGTTGGGCGATTGGACAAATATATCGACTATAGGCGATTTATTTATTTATTTGCCCATGAGTAAGTTTGCTAATAATGATGAGATAATAGACTCAGTCAACAGAAAAAAAAAATTAATAGCACTGTTTTAACAGCATCCTCTTTCATCTGCGAGCAAATGCACCCTCATCAGAGTTTGCTGAAATGGTTGTTGATGGAGCTGCAGAAGCTGGTAATAGCCTAGCATACTCAGCCGGATGGTGGACACGTACAAGCTCATGGAAGTTAGTCGTGTTTGAGTACTTTGATCGAACTATAGGTCTGCACAACTGGCACACCGCTTTGGTTACATCCTTAGGTATACCACTTTCATCTCAAATTGGTGACTTCATTTTTTTTTTTTTAGTGCTGTCAGCTTTTACACGCCGTCATCACGACTAACGCAATTAACAATTAACCCATCTGGAGCGGAGACTGAGTCAAAATCCCTGAAATGTCTCTGTCAACACATTTTGGGCAGTTTGTCCAAAGTTTGTAATCGCGTTAATCGTGATGACCGCGTTAACGCTGCTAAGCCCTAGTTTTTCTGGAAATTAGTTCATCCATGTTTGGACTTCTGTGTTGTAAAAATCAGTGAAATAAATAAAAAATCAGTGCGTGCATGATTACATTGATTACATTGCTCCACCCATCAAAAAGTCTGTGCATGCTTGAATATATCGCCCATCGTCGATTATTGGACTGACGATTGTCGGTTGGAAAATTTTTACATATCGCCCAAACTTTACCTGTACTGCATCCAAACACCACGGGGCAAAATTCTGGCTTCACTTTGGAGGAGCCGTTGGGCTGTCCATGCTTTCTACAGTCATTGTGTAAACCACAAAGGATAAGTGTCACTTTCACCTATCTCTGAGAGGACATTCTCATACTAACACAAATGGCTTAAAGAATTTCACTGTAACAAGCCTTCATCTTCACAGTTACCAGCAGTATAGTGACTGACAGCATCAACATTCTGGATGGAGGTCATCTATGTGAACAGAGCACTGCATCCTCCAGATGCTCTTGCCATATTTGTTGCCTAGAGGCAGTCAAGTATTTCTTCATTTCCTTACTCCCCAGGTTTTTAAAATGTCATTTATGTCTAATGGCCGTGCTCATTAGCTGCATCTGAAAAACACACTCTGGTCATTACTAGCAACATTTGCAGTCGGGCTTCATGCCGAATTCTCTTTTTTGAGTCATCCGTCACAGCCCTGTTCCTTGGCAGTTGGCACTAGAAATGACGCAAAGCACAAATCTTCTAATTATCTGCAGCTATCTTTATATGCTTACATTGGTAGTGAATGTGTTTTGACAAGGCTGTTTTATCAGTGTAGCGAGAAACCCAATCTGGAACAACATCCATCATGTTAAGGCTGCCAAGGCCACTTGAGGGACTACACAGGCAGTAGTGCGCTACGAATTGCACTTTACCTTGGCATGATCCCCTTGTGGGGGAGAGAAAGAGAGACATGTGCGCTGTGATGGAGACAATAGCAACTATCTTTCATTATTTACTTGTCCAACTGTCAGATATGGACAAATATTACATACAAAAAAAAACAAAAAAAACTTTGGCATGCTGATGAAAATTGCCAGACGATAACTCCTCAAAGTCAAGAAGATAAAAAGTTTCTGCAGCAACTAAGACATCCACTTTTGTCATTGTCAAAATGAACAGAAACCTGGCTTGGTAGTTCTACCTTAATGGTGTAAAATAAATAAGGACTTTGGAATCGCACAGTGGCACACTTTTTTAGATTCTGCATATTTCTTTAGAGGAGCGTTGTGTGGGTGTGCAACAGCCTGTCCAAGTGAGAAATAGAGAAAGAGGGAAAGTGGGTGGGGGAGCATGCTGGCTATCCTTTGTCAACTGCTCAGTGCCATTTAATGGCCTGTAAACCCCTTTGCTGGAGAAAGAACAGGCAATTAGCATACTGAGTGGATTACAAGATTGCTCTGACTCCTGGATTAATGTGTGCACTTAATCTTCTCTTTGCTAAGCGATTCTTGGATATACTGCTATTCAAGGGAAATGAATTTACCCACCTTCCAAAATACATGAAAAGGAATTTCTTCCATGATGACATCAAAATTGTTATAGTACAGCTACTTAATGCAATGTTGGACTGAACTGACCAAGATTTCTTTTTATCTATTTATGTCACATCAGATGGGAATCAAAGTGGCCCAACTGCCCCTCTAGGCAAAGGGCTCATCAAGTGCTCTTTGTTTGAGTCCAAGTGCCACTACCAATGTCAAGTTTCCCCTATGTGCCAGTTCCAAGTGGGCCACCTTGACTGACATAAAGACCTCAGTCAACATCTCAAAATCAATTGCCTTTAGAAAATGCAACATTAAACTTCAAGTAAACACATCAGACTGTCCAACAGCAATACTGTTACCAGATAGCTAAAGATTCTGGATTTTCTTTAGGGCATTGTCTCCAAATATAATATAGCTTGAAGTACTAAACATTTCCGTGTCTTTTAGGTACATACTGTTCTAGTATTCCTTTAAACTACCAAAAAAATCTCTGCAAAGCCCCTTATACAGACTCCACTCACCACTGTGTACTAAATGATGTTTTGATACACCATAAACTTACTTAATCCCTTTATATACAGAGATTTTGACATAATGGCATTCAGAAAAGCCCTTCATGAGGCCTTAGCTTGTTCAGACTAACCCACATCAAGCCAGCGTAATTCCTCTCAAGTGGGTGATTTTTCATATCGTGTGGAATATAGGGGGCATAACATCTTACACAACAGCAATGGCAGCCTGAGGTGCCAGCTCTTCAACTTACACAAATGTCCATATCTCTGCAGTCGGCTTAAAGGTCCCACAACAAAGCCCTCCCATTCTTCTTTTGTATCATTCCATATAAAAAGCGTGAGGCAGAAAAATGGCACAATATTAGAGTCTCGAACAGAGGCTTTGCACGCCTACATCACTCTGTGTCCTTGAACTCAAACATTTTCCGAGTCCGTGACAAAACTGTCCCGCACAGCACACTCCTTGATTGCTATACACTGGCTATTGTTACTCGATACTGATAAATCTCACCTCAAACTTCGGCTGCATCTCCTGTCTCTGCCATCATACTTGAATATCTATGGCTATTTGCTGGGCTTGATATGATCTTTAATCTATGGCTTACCACCTAATGTTTGAAACGTTTACCCAAGCGGCTCCCAAATTGAAAAGAGCAAACAACTTTACACACCTAACACACAGAACCAAGGCAGGGTGTCGTAAAATGCCAAATTACAAATACTAAAAATATGATTTTTCTGAAAGTAAGCATATACCGGTGGGGGGCAGCACATTGGCATCGTTAGTACTGTTAGCCCAAAGCAAGAAAGTCCTCGGTTTGAAAAAGCTTATCCACGTATTTATCACATCCAGACTGGACTACTGTAACTCCCTCTACTTGTGCCTCCAGCACCCTTCTCTTTACCGGCTTCAGTTAGTTCAAAATGCAGCTGCGGCACTAGAATCTATGATCACATCACTTCAATTTTAGCCAACTTACATTGGCTCCGTGGTAAATATAGTATACATTTAAAAATTCTTTTGTTCACTTTCAAAATTCTAAATAATTTAGTGCCCAGCTATTTTTTTTAGAACTCCTCCATTTGTACAATCCCAATAGAGCACTAAGATCTTCCAATCAGATGCTCCTAGCACAACCTAGGTCTCGACTGAAGTCCAGAGGTGGCCAGGCCTTTGCAACCGTAGCACCTAGACTCTGGAATAACCTCCCTGCTCATATTCATACCGCCGAGTCTATCCAGTCTTTTTACCTTGGCTTTTGATTCTAACTAGTTGGCTGTTATCTGACTTGTTGTGTTGTCAGCTATTGTTTTCTGCCCTGTTTTTTCTTGCTGTTTTGTTTTAATTGTCTCATGCTTTTACTCTGTCTGACTCTAAAGCACTATGGTCAACTTTGTTGTTTCTAATATGTGCTGTATAAATGCATTTTAATTTGATTTGATTTTGATTTGACTCCACCACCATGTGTTCCTCATGTTTGTGTGGGTTCTCTTAGGGTACTCTGGCTTCCTCCAACAGTCCAAAGAGGTGAAGTGGCCACAAGTGTTAATGTGAGTGCAAATGGTTGTCAGCCCAGCAATAGACTGGAAACCTCTCCAGGTTGTACTCTGACTTTTGTCCTATGAGAGCTGGGATAGGCTTCAGCCGACCTCGGGTAAGCAAAAAAAAAAAAATGGATGGATGGTAACCTTATACCAATGAACCATCAGGTTGTAGAGACTTAAAAAACCAAAAAAAAACAAAAAGCTTGTTTGCGTCGTATTATTTTTGGAGAAACTGAGTGCAGTCACAGTAGCACAATACCCTGTTCCCTTCCTCTTAATATCAACACAGGTTATCGTCTTCACAGCAATTCCCTGCCTCCATCCTTGCAGATAAAAGGCTTTTAAGATGCACCCGTTCAAAAACTGAAGTGCTGATTCACTGCATTGTGTCAAAAGGGAACAGATGGTTGTGGTACAGTATACACTACCTTCTCTGTCAATTGAGACGAGTGCTCAGTGTTCCAGCAGCTAGACTGACACATGGTGAGCTACATTAGGATTTTACATCACGCTTTCACTCCTCAGCCATTTATTTGGAATACAAAGCTGTAGAAAAGGAGCAAGGACAACAAGCAGAATAAAAAAAAAAGAAGGCCTGGATCCCTGGACACATTAAGAATGCGTTTTCTCCTTCGAAATCAATAATTTCTCATTGCCTTGAAGATCGCCAGGAATGCCATCGCTTTCAATTTATTCATTCATTCTTCTCAATGAGCACACTGTGGTGATCCCCTGTTTTCCATCCCATCAGCCCTCCTTCTCTTTCCCGGTCCTGGGAGGTTCCTTTAAGTTAAGATCTCTTCTCTGTCCCTTTAACAATGGTATTTGTCTGAAAATAAGTACACATGGTCAGCCCCGGCAGTCTGCAACCCTGGGGCCATAATTGCTGGATTGTATCAGAAGAAATGAGCTTAAACATTCAGGTATTACTCATCAGGCCTTTATTTAATATGCGGCACTAAGTGGATATTTTTTTCCACACGCATCCTTTGTCTCACTTCGTGAAAGCACCTACTTGAGATGAGGAATCATTTCAACCCACACTTCGCCTTCCAACTTCCCCAAAACCCACTCTGATTTCCCTTCTAGGTGCCCTGCGACAGGTCGAGGTTGAAAGTAGAAGCAGCTACACAACAGGGACTTCCTAAAATGTATTTACTCCTTAATTATCAACATTAGCCATAGTCGATGGGAAACATTCAAGATCAGACAGCTGCCGCCAGTTTCCAGCCTCTCTCAGAGTCTTCAGAGTGAACTGAAGATGTCAAATATACTCAGACATCACAGAAAGCTACAACCCACCATCTGTGGGGTAAGCACTTAAAGAAATCACCCATCGCATAGGTAACTTTAGAGGAAAAATGCTCATTGCCAGATGTAGTTTTTAAGAATTGGCAGCCATCATATTTGCATCTTAATGCACCTATAAAAGGCCATCTGTTGTTTCATGTATTTTTTTTTTATTATTATTTTTTGGTCTACGCCATAGATTAGCAAGATTCATCTGTCAGTTCTCTCACTTTGAGAATAAAGAATCACGTTTTATTATGTGATGACCAAAAACACCTGTAACTTGCTTCATTTCCAGAACTTCCCAGAAATCTCAGAGGACACTTGTGTGATCGTGTACTCTCGGTAAATCTCCGTGTGAGTTTGTGCACGTGTGTACACTCGCATCACTTCTGCTGAGCGTAACAATAAAACACAGCTGAACTGTGAAACCCTTACTCAGCAACTTTAATGCTGGCGCTGTGAACAACGGGGTCAGAGCTTACAGTAATTTTTGTTCTCTCTGCATCAATATATGATGCTTCACTGGGGGCAATGAGAACCTGTCCAGAGTTATAAAAGGAATCTATTTGTACCTGGTGAATGAACACACACTCTTTGAGTGAACACAAACACACACTGCACACCTTTTGACCCTTCACCCCAATGTGGGGTGTGAAATAGCAAAGCTTAACGGCTCAATTCCTCACAAAACCACTTAAGTCAGCTCCGGTTTATTACAGCTAACGTACCATCTGCTTCCCAGGATGGCTCCTCATTAAATATGGAGGAGATAAATAACATAACTCGATAACATATCTTATTATAAGTGCTGAACCTTAATGTGACCAGTCCTAGTAGAGGGGAGGACTAACGCAAGTTTGACAGCTCCTTTTTTTAAATATATTTGACAGGCTGTGGAACATGGTGAGAAATGTAAGAAGTTTTTTTTTAGAGAGTGCTGCTCCAGACAGTCTTGACAGATAATTTTTATCTGAACACATCCCAGGGAGAGTTGCAGGCTGCGCAGAGCATAGCTTAGCCGAACCGAGCAGAGAGTTCAGAGTCTGGACTACTAATCTAACAAATAAACAGCGAAACCAAAGGAGAGCCGCCGAGTCGGTCAGAGGAGCAGACCTGAGGTGGAGCAGTGGGGACAGATGATGAGAGAGATGGAGGTGTGGCAATGATGAGTTTTTGAAAAACCTTCATTAGTTACAATAATTCATTTATTAATTTTGTGTTTCTTATTTCGATTTAGCCGACTGTGAGGCAGACTTGAAAACACACACGCATGTCACCTCTTTAACTATTTCACAGTGTGCGATCTGGTTTTATACCTTCTATATTTCAGTGCAACTAAAGTGACACATTATCAGAAATTCTTAACTTTTCCATAATATTTTCTTCTATAATAACTACATTATTTAGCTGTATTAGTGATTGTGTTGTGTATGTACCTTTTATTAGTGAATTCAAATTTATATTGTAACTTTATGATCCAATTAACAATAATTAATGGCATTCAATTAATAATATAAATAATTTGAAAAACTGATAAAACCTCTTCAACATTATCTTAAATACTTTTCTGGTCTTTTTTATACTTAGAAAATCCAAAGAAAATGAAAATCTTCCTCAGGAAAACGACCGTCTTGCCACCGCTGCTGTTGTGTCACATGCCATGGTCAAAATGACCCTGGTAATCTAATTTCTAGCATTATAAATTGGCAATAATGCAAAGTAATCTCTTGTGTTCATCGATTTCCCCAGACAACTAAATCCACCATTACTGTCACTGCGTATTAACAGACATATGTTGTGTGGGTGTGCAGATTTCTGAGCATAAAAGCATAATAAATAGCTGCTCCTCTGATGCTGCTTAATTTAAGCCCGCCACTTGGGATGGTGTCGTTTATATGAGCATCTGTTTACCGCCGAACACCACTATATATATTTATGGTAAGATAATATGCGAGATTGCTTTTGTCAAAATATTGTAACCGCAATTAATCACAACTTTAAACACTGGCTGGTACCATGCAAAAGGAATGGATTAATAATTCAACAAGAAATGCCAGAGAACGCAAGTTCATTTTTAAAATATGCTTGGTGTGCGGTGTTGTGGGTTTTCTGAAAGGTGATAAATATTTATTTTTTTAATAAGTTGAATTCCTTAGAACAATCACTGTGGAGCTGAGGAACGTGGTCTTTTATCTGCTATAGAGGGGTGTGCAGGTGTTGCTGGCTGTAACACTCCATACAAATTTGTTTGCTAACTAACAAAAGTTAAAGCTAAACTGGGATATTTAACTTTGTCCAATTACAAAAATCCAACAGTGACCGAGTTGCATTTTTAAGCTTTCAAATCAAATCAAATTGTGTAAAAATGCATATTTATTCACTAATACTATAGAGAATGTAAGACCTTTGATCTTGTCTAGGTATCTTGCTTTATTAAAACAGAACACATTCAGCAGTAAAACTGCTTTACCAGTCTGTGTTTGTCAGTCCGTTTAGTTAAGCTTTCACTCTTTCACTCCTTTCCGGTTTCTTTAGTTCTGTTGTGCAGAACTTAACTTAGACCCTCCCATCTCTGACAACGCTGACAATGAGCCAACATTTTGACAACTAATATTAGGCTTGA
This sequence comes from Hemichromis elongatus, assembly GCA_015108515.1. Classification (NCBI taxonomy): domain Eukaryota; kingdom Metazoa; phylum Chordata; class Actinopteri; order Cichliformes; family Cichlidae; genus Hemichromis; species Hemichromis elongatus. The sequence goes on along the minus strand of VUQR01008064.1, from coordinate 43,319 downwards.
ATGTCCTAAAAATCACACTCTGGAAAACAGTTTAATTTCATTCTCTCGTTGTATGTGAGTTTATTCCCTAAATGTCCCAAGTCCAACAATGTTTGATCCATTTCAAAGAAAGTTTCATTAACACCAGCTAACGGTGTTTAAAGAGCAGCGCTTACTGACAGGAGAGTTGAACACTTCACCTCAGTGACTCATGTAGATGTGTTCTGGAATTCTTTCATGTAGTTTTGCAAAATAAATGGCAGCCATTGATGTTTGTCCTTTTGTGCCCACCCTAGCTCGAATGATGCAATTAAATCGGGAGGAATAAGAAAACAGAATTCAGTTGATTGCATTTTGCACAGTCTCTTTAACACTTGTGGTTAAGATCCATCCACCTGATCCATTTTCTTCTGCTTATCGAATTTGACATAGAAATCATAAGTTACGGTAAAGTCAAGACACAGACAGAAATTATTCTGAGCAACTCTTCAAATGTTTCTTCTCTACACATTTTGCAGAAGTGCTTGTACTCTGCTTTGCCTAAGAATAACAGCGACTTCTATTTTACCCTACTGGACAAATTGAAAAGCTTTGCAGATGGTCACATGCTGCGTTGCCTTCTTATGAAAAATCACCAGAGGCTACATTTGGGGAGGTACACTCGACAGGCAGGAAGCTTTATTGAAAGCTCGAATGATAGAAGCTGCTGAAGAGCGCTTCTGGCAAAATGCAACAAACTTGGAAACTACATACATTCAATATTCACACCTTAAATCTTTCTGTCAAATCTGGCTTAGTCCTCCTGCTTTCATTTTATAGTTATATAGAGGCAATTCAAACAATTTGCCCATATAACTATAACCATATAACTTATTTATTATTTCAGGAAAATAAATAAATAATTATTTCCTTAATATTCGGTGAATACTTATATTTTAAAAAGTTTTTTCCTTAATAAGAAAGGTTTTTATAATGTGACACATTAGTGTTGTGTTGATTTTTGATCTAAGAAGTTACATGTTACCATCCTCCAGCTTAGTTAGTGACTTTCAAATGCACTATGCAACCATGAAGACCCTTTACCCCTGCAGCAGCTCCAGAGCTGGGTGACCCTAATTACAGTGTTGGCTTTGCTGCCAAACCATCTCATTGGAAACCAGCCACAGCTTTGGCGACCCCGGCATACGAGCGCTTCCCAATGGAAAGCAATTTAATGCTTGGCTGCTCAAGGAACAAAATATATGCAGCACAAGAAATCCCTTAGATAAATTAGAGTAGGCAAGTGGACTCTGTTAGAGCTTTATTTGAGGCCTTATAAGCCACATGTCACCTTAGAGGTGGCATGAAACCAAAACATGGCAGAAAGCAGCTGAGTTCTATTACCAAGCAGTGGGAGATTCCTAAAAGAAGAGCAGTGCACCGACATACTGACAAGAGGAAAACCCAACTGTACAATCCAGCGATGTTTCAAAGCAACCAACCAAGTTAGCATTGTTCATTTTTGGCCGTTTTGTAAAGAAAAGACTTCCAGTAATACGAAGAAAATAAATACTCCTCCAATGAAGTACTTATTTCTGTCGGCCAATGAAAATCAAAAGCTAATTTTGTTCCTGCTCCAAACTGTCTAGTGACATAACACAGTATTAAATGAAGTAATAAACAAGAATTTTAAAAGCTCCCCTATAAAGCTTCTTGTTCATCTGCATTCTAAAAAAAAAAAAATGTAATGAATCACATTCATGTAAGTTTTGACCACAAAGCACTGCTCTCTGAATTCCTCGGTGAAGTGGGATTAAAATAATAAGTAAGTGGAGATGACAATCATTTCGCTTTCTTCCTCTGTTTATTGCTCATTAAGCCACTGTCTCTGCATAATAAAGGCAATTTACACCCCATAATGCCATAATTCAGATATTAGTGACAAAGTCTGATCGAGGTCTGACTTAACACTGTGCACATAGTATGCTGTTATGATTTGTTTTTGACAAATCAGTGTTCAGTAATCCGAACAGCGGCTGTTCTGTTATTTAGCTTTCATTAATTTTTTAATAATGTATTCTGATTAACACTGAACGTCTTTTCGTGTTATATTCTGTCTATTACCAGCCTGGACTGTGTCTGTCTGACAACGTCCAGGCAGTGCTACCAGATTCATTAATTAAATTATCAATTATTAGCACTACTTTAGTGACAGGTCAAAGTTGTTAAGGGGACTTAACAACTGGAATTGAACCAAAACTATAAGAGTCCTGACTTATTATTCTAATAAATATATTGTTTCTAAAAGCTTTTAAGGTATTGCCACTCATACATTGAAGATGACAGTAATGTTCACAGAAATACTTCAAAAGTTGTAACAGCAAATGACTCTCTCTCAATCAGTGGGAAGTAAGTTTCAGAAGCAAATCAGCCTGGATTTTGATTTTGAGGTGCTCAGTTAGAGTTAAGACCACAGTGACCTTTATATTGAAACGATGTCCTGGGGAGTCAGACCCATTAAGCACAGTAGCCAGAGTGAGGCCCACACAGAGAATCCATCTCTTTAGATTAGCCAACAGCAAACAGGCCAATGACTCCTGTCTCCTGCCTCGGTGGAATGACATATGCAATGCCTTGAGGCAGGCTTGACCATATAATACCATTTCCCTTCTGAAAATTGGAGTTGTGCTTTCATCTAACCTTTTTTTATTTTTACAAAAACATACAAAGGATACATACTTTCCCACTAGGCAAAGATAAGACTAGACTGAATTGTAATTGAGGGTGTGCTCGTACTAGGCACAGTTGCTTTGTTCAGTTTGTTTGCACGATTGTCTCTTCTTACCACTCGCCCGTAAGCCTCACACAGCCCTCAACGACTGAAATGGGAACATTTTAAGACCGTGCTAGTTCTACTTCTTCCAGGCCAAGCACGCATGTCGCTCTTGCGCTTTCTGTCTCTCTCTTCCCGTACACACACTTGAAAAGGCCTCATGCTGAGCAAAATCAAGTTCATGATTTTATGCACTTTGCAGCTTATATGTAATATAGATTTGTTATTTACCGATCTCATCAGTTTTCACAGAGGAGGCTGTTGTTTAGGAAGCTGCGGAGTAGCAATCACGCTACATGATCTCTGTGCTCTACTGTAACTGAAGCTCTCCAGGGCCTACCTACCTCACCGGAGGCAGTTTGCTTAAGCGTGCCTGGGCATGACACACAGAGATCATAGTAGACAAACAAACTGGACTTTGGAGGTCACTTTGCTTGTGAGTATGACCTTAGCTGCTGCAGAATGTGAACGAAACCTTCACATACTGTAGATGTACTGTACATCTAAAATACTTACAGCTGAATTAGAAGACAGATGATTGCTGATTTACTCATTTATTCATTCAACTCAATGTCATCACATAGTCAGCAACTGATAGTAAATACCTGAGTATTAAAAAAAGAAACATTATATGAGACCACAAATCTAACAGCCTACTGTATTGTAAAATACATTATGCTAGTAAGCACAAACAAAAATGTCTGACTTAAGCGGGCTGATTAAAACGATTAAACGTTGTTACCAACTCTACAAACATTTCTCTTCTGATGGCCGTTCTCACTTACTGAAAGCGTGCTGAAAGCCCACAGCCCAGCTGTCTTTTTATTATTATTTTTATTTAATTTGTACTTATTCTTTGTCTTGGTGCATAGGCAGAGCACAACTGAATGAATATTTCAGGTTTGTTAATATTCTGCTTTGTTTATATATGAGGATATATGCAGAAATATTTCCTCAATTTCTTTCTTTGGTGTTTTCCAACAATTTAAAACAGTAATTTTTTTTTGTGTGATTTTTTTTTTGTATTCATATTTAGGTTATTCATTTGAGACTGACCAAAAAAGGACTTCAAATTTTAGATTAGTCAGAATTAGTAATTAATAATAATAATTCATTTTATTTAAAGGCGCCTTTAAGGCCCTCAAGGTCACCTTACAATAGCTCAAGAACAATAGCAGCAAAAAAAAAAAAAATGTTACACATGGCAAAATAAAATTTCGACATTAGGTAAAAGGTAAAGAAACAAAAAACAAAAAACACAAGCATAAAAGTGTAAAAGCTGAGCAAGGTGAAAATGGACAAAGACAGATCAGGTGTATGCAATTCTGAATAGATGGGTTTTGAGACGTCATTTAAAAGGGGTGAGAGAGTTGGTAGTCCGGAGATCTGGTGGAAGTTTTATTTAGTACGTATAACTAATGCCTAATTTTATTATTTAAAATACTCTTGTGTAACATTCTACAGCACACTCATTGTGTACAAATTCTGAGAGAGCAGAAAACAGATCTTTAAAATCAAAATTAACCGCACCGTATAACTTCCATTAGGAGTAAAAATGAAATGTTAAGCTTGACAGAAAAAGCTATTTTATTTATACTGACTTATACCTATCACTACTATACTACTGTCTCTACCAGCTGTCTCTACCAGCCCGATTTTAGTGTTTTACTCTCAAGGTAACACCAAGTCTGTAAATGATGCCAAGCAATACCCTTTTGTAGTAATGTTTGTTGTTGAGCAGTCATCTAGGTTTGCCTCTAAGTGCTGAGTATATTTACCCTCTATCCAGTGCTATGCTTTGTTGCACTCTGTGAAACAAGGAAGAATTCAATTACATGGTGGCCGAGGCCCTGACAAGAGCTCACTCTTGTTTCAATCACCCCACAGGTAGATATGGGGATGAGGGGAAGTGGCATGCCAGTTACCACACCATGGACCACAAGGAAGCAATGAGGCGTAAGGAGGCACTCAGAAGGTGGTGGTCAGCAGCATGGAAAGACCAGCAGGAGCAGGAGTCCTGTTCATCAATAAACACCATCTTTGTCCATTAAGAGAACTTTATTTAGAAAATCTAGACATATAAAACACAAAGATGGGCAAAGTAACAGTTTTTCCCCCCCAAAAAAAGTAAATAATATCAAATTTGTTCTGTTTGTTTGAGTTCTGTAGAAATTTTAAATTATATTTTAATGACCCAATACACAACATGGAGAAAAGCCTATTTTAAGGCATGGTGCATTGCAATATTTTATGGCTTTTTTATTCCTAAGTTGCATTAGATTTGTATTCTTCCTTTTTTCAAAGAATTCTCCAGTTCAATTTTACAGTAAGCAAATTTGAAAACTAATGGATTCACGTACAGACTCAAAGAAAAAAAAAACACCATCCATCACCACGATTGTCACACTTTTCATTGTGTTTATAATTTTACTGTATAAACAATTGTGGGTCGGTGGCTGCAGAGCCCATTTAAGGCACTAATCAACCATGTTATGAGTCCACACAGATAATTAATGGGTTACAGTGGAATCGGAGGGCATCATGGGATCAGAGCAAACTTGTTTGCGAAGCCCTGTATTTTTCCTCCATTTCCCTCTCCATAATGTGCTATGATTGTGTGGATTTCTTGGGGCAGGACTGTCTTCGGTGATTGAATGCCACTCTGTCCTGGAGGAATCCAGATCATTTAACTGCTATTGTCTTTAGTTCCCTATGGACACTTTTGTGTGAATGTTTGCGTGCTTGCGCATATTGCTCATAAATGATATAAATGGTTAAGGCCTGTAGAGGGATATTGGAAAGATAAAAAAAAAAACATACCACAAGCTTGGTGGCAATGACAGTTTACTCAAGACTGAGGAGTTTTAAGGTACATTGGAGGCAACTTTTATCAACGCTGGTGAGAGAGTGTTAAAAAACAAATATTGACGTCTTATGAGTCTGATGATGAAAGACACATATTTTTACACATATTCTATATATTAAAAGTAGGGGATGTCTGAAGAGACAATTCTTTTCCATTCTGGTTATTTATGTTCATTCTTACAAAAGCACTAATCAACCAATAACTAAATTTTTCTATTTTAACCTGGCAATGACTTGTGAAGTCAGACTATGCAGTAGTCTGGGGCCACCTCTAATTTCTTTACAATTTCCGAGAAAAATGGGAAATAGGTGAGCAAATCATTGAAGCATAAAAAAAAACAAAAGCTGTTTTAAACAGCTTGAAAGTCAATATCTGGTAATACCTCATATTCACCAACACAGCCTGAACTCTCTAAGATAAGCTTCCTTATAATTTATTTTAAGATTTAAGATTCTGAGGACGAGCTCACAAGGGGATCGTAAACAGCAGATATATGGTGTATATATATATATATATGTATATATATATATATATATAAAGACCAGAAAAAGTCACCAGATTTGTCGCTAGTTGCTTTTTAGAACAAAAGTCACTAAGGGGGTCTGAAAACTACCTAGTTGGCAACACTGTAAATAGAATATACCATGTTATGACTAAGAGATTTAAAAACATTTTTTAAAATGTACAGCTTTGTTATCACTTCCAACATAAATTAAGACAGAAAACCAAACAGCAGTGATGTTTGTAGGGTTACTGAGGTTGGACTAGCTGGTGTATATTGATTTGCTACGTGATCGCTAGCTACACAGCTATGTTAGCATAACATAAACAGAGTGAAACTGGAGGATGAACGCTAACTTTTTTCGACAGGATTAAAGTTAATGTGCGGGCTCCCGATAGTTAAGGGCAAATGCAATCGCATGGCAGGATGCTGTAAAGGGACCAAACTTCAGTCAGGAGAACAACTGAGATAATCCATCCACTATACCAGGTTAGTCATTAATATACAGCAACAACGTGGGAATAAAGCAGCTGCAAGAGAATTCAACATTAATGAATCAAGGGAAGAGGAGGAAGCAAGAATAATGCGCCTTATAATACGGTGCGCATTGTGGACCAAAAAATTCGGTACATGCATAGTAAAATTTTGTTGTATGAATACCAATTTCTTTTCAGAGTCCCAGAATATTTTATTTTGAGATTTGTATCTGTAAATTTACTGGTCTGATGAGAGTAGTTGAATGTTGAATCAATTAATGATAAAAATACCAGCAGAATTACAAGATTTTCTAATGCTTAATGTGGAAATCTGAGTCATGAATACATTTTAAAGACTTTTGCAGCTTTGGTTGCTTCTTAATATCCCAAAAGAGCCTTTATTTTTTTTCTCTTATCTTTCATTCAAGTTTTATCTTGCATATGAAAGAACAAATACAACTATAGTTTAATACAGCCTCACTGAGAGCATTACCTTAATTATTCAGAATACTGAGCAGATTATTAATAGTCACATGGCATAATATTCCACAAGGCCCAGGGGTTTTCTGTTATAGGAACACGTGCATTGGTTTACTCAACTTCTGACTACTGACATGCTGTCCAAAACTGCTGCCATTTGAAATCTGGTTGAGATCCACCCTAAAACCTTTCTTTAGCAACCAAAATTTCTGGTTAAAAAATGTGATTGCGGGATTTTGTTTACTTTTTTTTTTTAATGCTGTTATTGATTCATTGATTCTGTTGATCATGATGGGAAATTTCTATTTGCGATGTATAAGGTCATACATTTCTTCAGATCCAGAGCTCAGCAATTGGCATGAAAACATTTTTGTCCATGTTTTTTTTGGTTTTTTTTGTTATATTGATCATTTACGAGCTAAACTGTCACGTTGTGAAAAGGGCAAAATCGTTCTGAAATAAAGGATAATAAAGTCTGCTGATTCCTATTGCTGCTGCTGCTATATAAATAATGTTTTTGGCGGTTCTGTTATTGTCGTTGCTCATGCCTTGGTTACCAAAGCAGGTGGTAGACTCCATTTAGGCAGGGTCATTTAGGTTATTGTTTTTTCCCTAATCTAACTCATTGACTCCCTCTTTGAATAAAAAGTGTAAGCACTAAACGACACACTTACTGAGACATATGACTGAGGTATGGCTCTTTAATTCTTGCATGACAAAGAGGTAGCCTTACTGAGTTTTCATTTCTCTACTCACTTAACCACCAACTAGGCCACTTCTTTAGCTCTCCTCGTCTCATTAAACTCTCAATTATTCGTTGTGGGCGTATATTTTTCAGTCCCAGTTGGTTTACAGCTAATCCGCTTATAGCATGCCTTTACTTGCCTAACTGACTCTAACTGGCCATAATCGACAGGGGAAGCGGCATATCTTATGAAATAAAATGGACTGAGAGATAAGATCCACTAACATGCATTGTCATTTACACAGGGTTGTCCAAATCCAAATTTACTTTACCGCTGAAAAAAAATCAAATAATCAGTTACGCAATATAACACTAAGCACCAAAACAATATTTAAAAAATTTGTTAATTACTACAAATATAAGCATTCTAGTTTTGTATGAGTGCCACCAGTAAAAGCTTTGGTTTTTAGCTATTACTGTATGTTCTACAATGCAAGTGATTTGCAGGGACCATAAACTAAGCCCAACACCTCTTAGACTTTCAGACTACATGTCCGCCCTTGACCTGCTACCATGGAAAATCATTTCAAAATACAGCACACTGACCTGGAGTCGAACTGAAATTATCAGTAGCATATAGTAAAGCTGTAAATGCTGTTTGTTCATGGTGATTGCTATATTCAGTAACCCCTTTTAAAATCATTTTCATTCACAGTGAAACGGTCTTAAAGACTGGCAAGAATCTTTTGAGAAACCAGACCGCTTTAGATCACACAGCGACCCCTCCCACAATAATTCAGTGGCAAATGCATTTTTGCTTCAGTACAAAAAACCACTCCCACATATTATGGATACACACACACACACACACAGATCTATACTGGGCCTACTTTTGTCCTTTTTAATCTTCTCCAGTTCTTTCTATTCATCTACTGGTGCTCAGCTCTGGTTACTCGATATCAGGCCTGGGCACAGGCTAATCATGTGTCCCACAGGCTCATTAAGACTCCAGCAATCTGAGAGTAGCACATTATCCCAGACATACTCTGGTGTGGCGTAGCAGCCTGAATGCCATGTCCATGGAGAGTGAGAAACCACTGGTGCTTGGCCCATCAGTTTCTTTCAGCTAGTTGTTGGCTTTGTGAAATCATTTTACATCTCTTAAAATGTTCTTTCACAAGCCATAATCCATTCCAAATTTTTCAGATAGCCATTGACAGAGTGCCCATAAGGAGGTTATAAGTAACCTTGCTTCATATTTGATTTCCTCTTTGAGCTTTGGAAAGGATACCAGCAAACGACTTATAGGTGAAGCTTTCAATCCAGACAAGGCTTTCAATTAAGACAGAGAGAGAAGCAGAACTGCATTAAAGTTTGATGAACTAGTTCATGAAATATGGAAGGGCGGATAAAGTGGATGTTAATAGGTTGCCTATGGGTGCAGCAAGCCTCTAAGTGAGGTGAGCCCCTCTTCTGCAGAAACAACTATTAAAGAGACAAGTGCATGTGTAACTGTGTAAAATACGAAATCTGTCCTTAATGAAACAAATGTGGAGCTGTAGAGTTTGCACAGTATCCAACAGATGGATTAGTAAAACATTTAAAAAGTAATGGATAGTCATTACCCCCCATACTTATTGCTGTCTCTCTTTAATTGTACACTCACTAACAGGCTTCAGATTGACACACTGCTAAACAATGATATCAAAGCCACTGGTGAGAAACTACACAATTCCAAAACTACATGTAATATTAAACTTTTATAAGTAACGTCAACTAAAAACATAAATGGGAAGGTTGCATGAAGGGAATCCATCATGACATCTATAGTGGCTGAAAACTAAAACTACCAAGGGGGTCAGATTGACCCCTTGGCAATTATCGCATATGTATGACTTTTCCTAAAATGGGTTATTCATCTTAAAGTGAATTTTCAGTTGATAAAAAGAAATATATTTACCACCACTTATAGCTAGAACTGATGGTGGAGTAACAGACGGTACTGAAACCAATTATTAAAATAATATTTAACTAAACTGTTTCAATTTAAATCAAATATATTTAGGGCTCTTTATGTCAGAATTTTTTTTCGGTCATTTTGATGAGTGCATAAACAAAGGTGGATTAACACTGGGCAGTGAAAGGAATCTTTAATGCCTGTCCAATGTTCTTTTTTTTGTGTGTTACTATGCTTAGCATGCGTAGGATACAGGGGATTAAAACCTGCTGTAGCATCCTAGTACTGTAGTAAGTTAAATCCTAATCTCAATGTACTCAGGTTATATGGTTATATTATATTAAGAATACACATATATCCTATTAAGACCATATGTTGACATTAATTTAAAAATTCACCCTTCTATCTATTCAGTCAATATTCTTATAAAAAAAAAATAGAATGAAAATATCATGTGACAGTATTACAGCAAGTCTGATTTTAACACAAAAGCTTGGTGTTATGTTTTAACCTAGTTTGGGTGCAGAGATTGTGAGAGATGAATAACATGTTTGTGTTGCTCTTTTGAGAGTGACAAGAGAAAGGCGGAACTTGAAAAGAGGCTGGAAGTGCTAATGAGGCTTATTTTAACAACACAACAGCGCCATGAATATTTAACAGCTAACAGTAAAAAGTCTGATGAATTCACGATCTGAGTGGGAAAAAAATGCCTGTGCAATGCTGCTGCTACCAAGACAGTGCTGTACAATATCTCTGTACAATAGTAATGGGTCTTATAAAACAAGACGTCTATTTTTATTAATACAGCAGGGGGCATTTTAAATGAATCGCACTTTAAAAACAACACTTCACTCATCCACATCTACTCTGGCAGTCTTAATAAAATTAATTCACAGCAATTATTAATTGTGAAGGGAAATCACACTTTTAAAACCTGGCCTATTTTTTTTCATTATTGTGAATAGTACTTCATTAGTCATGCAAAATAATGAATACTCAAACTTTCTTCTCACATCTAAAGAGGAGACTTTCAAGGTATTTAGAAAGATCCTGCAAGATGCTAAGTCAGTGGACTCACGCTGTTGCTAGGCAACAGCAAGGGCACCAGTGTTTTTTCAAGAAAACAACTTCACTGTCCAAAATAAATAAAGATAGAAGGAACACACCATGAACCTCTTGAGCGGGGTTAAGTCGCTGGGAATAACACTCAGCCAACATCAAGTACTGTGACTGCAGAGGCCAAAGAGGGGTTTTTTATGTTTAGTATTGAGACTCTTTACTCTTAGGAAGAAAAGAAACATACAGAATAGCAACATTTTCTAAAAAGATTACAGTGTGTGATAAGACAATGTTGCCCAATCAGTGTCAAATGTTACATGTCATATGTTGAAAATAGCAATACATATTTCTATTTTTTTTTTCAAAATGGAGTTAATAAATTAAGGTTTGTGGCCTCTGAGAATGTGTAAAATGTAAATTGTGTTGATGGTTATATCTTTTTCATCATGAAACAGTGAGTAAATACCCTTAGAACAGATCAAAAGTCTACTAGGCTACTAACAACAGTAACAAGGACTCCTTATCAAAGAAGCCTGGCTTTATCTCATTAAAACAGGCAAGAAAGTGAGAAAAAAAAAAACACTTCCAAAGGGAAATGAAACAGTTTTACCCATATTTGCTTTGTTATTTAGCTAGCACAGCTCAAATTAATTACACTCATCTTCTTCACTCTATTCATTATTCCAGCAGTAAACACATTAGTCAAATGAAATGTCTCTGAGCACACCTGGCTTTCTTATCTTTTGTGCTGTCGACAACAGGGTGGTTCAGCTTTTTTACATGCTGTGAGCCGAGTATTAAGGAATCCCAGTGCCATTTATGGGATATGGTACCTGCCGCCTATTCAACCGATACCTGCCTCCCAGGAAGCCTTAATGTATGAGATTTGTCAGTGTCAATTTCCCAGTTAATCTCTCTAGTCCACCTCGCTGCTGCCTCTGCCGCCCATTCATTCCGCGGCTCTGTCTCTATGTGCTAACGCTATCCTACGTAGGATACAAAGGCAATGGGAAGCCCAGGAATAGGAACTACCTCAGTGGTAGATGCTGCTGCAAAGTAATCCTGCATCTGAAACCAGCAGAGCTGATACACATCCAAGGAAAACTGCTGGCACATGGCCTGAATTTTGAGGCACAGTCTGAACATTCCTTTGCAACAAACACTGAAAGTAGAGACTATAAAAAAGACAGACTATAAAAAAGTAATTTATAACCTACTGTGGTCCAAGTATTGATAGTGAACACACCAATTTAGTTTTGGTCACAGAAACAAAGTCTCCACATGTACACTATATTGGCAAAACTATTCACTCACCCATTCAAAGCATTGAATTCAGGTGTTCCAATCGCTTCCATGGCCACAGGTGTATATAATCAAGGACCTAATCATGAGGACTGCTTCTACAAACATTTGTGAAAGAATGGGTCAGCTCCGGAGCTCAGTTAATTTCACTGTGCTACCATCATAGGATGTCACCTGTGTAACAAGTCAAGTCATTAAATTTCCTCACTATTATATAATATTCCAGAGTCAACTATTAGTGGTATTATAACAAAGCGTAAGTGATTGGGAATGACAGCAACTAAAGCCACGAAGTGGTAGGTGTAAAATCATAGAACATGGTCAGAGGATGCTAAGGCACATAGTGTGCAGAGATTACTAACTTTCTGAAGTCTATCACTACAGATATCCAAACTTCATGTGGCCTTTAGAGTAGCTCATAAACAGGGAGTCAAGAGCTTCATGGAATTTGTTTCCATGGCTGAGCAGCTGTATCCAAGCCTTACATCATGAAGTGCAAGCGTGTCAGATGCAGTGGTGATGCGCGGTTGTTTTTCATGAGTTGGGCTTTGGCCCTTAGTTCCAGTAAAAGAAACTCTTAACACTCTTAATGTTTCAGAGAGACAGTTTCAAACATTTCATGCTCCAAACTTTGTTGGAATAGTTTGACGATAGCCCCTTCTTGTCCCAACATGACCACATACCAGTGTACAAAGCAAGCTCCATACAGACATGGATGAGTAAGTGTGGTGTGGAAAAACTTGACTAGCCTGCACAGAGTCCCGACATCAACACAAGAGAACACTTTGGGATTAATTAGAGAGTGCAGACTGCAAACCAGACCTTCTCCAGATAAAGCAAACACTTTTGGCAATATAGTGTACATTAAGGTTGGCCAGTCGAACAATCAATTAATATATTTGTGAAGGTGTGTGTGCACAAAGAGATGTAGAGAAAAAAAAAATCATATAAAAACTAAATATTTACATCTAATACTGTAACAGGTGAAAAGTCAGCCAAGATTTAACTGGTATTGCTTAACTCCATGGCAGCTCCAGGCCTTGAGGATTTAGATGTTTCCTTGATCCATCACAGCTGATTTAAATGGCTAAGTTATCTCCTCAGCATATC
>VUQR01008064.1:10120-22765 GCA_015108515.1 Hemichromis elongatus | reverse complement strand
CCCCCCAACTGTAAAAGTCCCACCACACCTTCCTCTTTATCCCTCAAAGCATAACTCTCCTCGTCAAGGTGTCACTAACAGCTTCTGCAAAACCTGGTTTCTTATTGGTTCATTCCACTTTTATTCTCCTCCAATTTCCAGTTTTGCTGTCATAAAGGAACAATGCATTCACACCCCCCCTCATCCCTGCCCCCTCTCTGTTCTTGCAGCTCACAAAGTGTATCATGATGAGAAGTGTTGGGCAAAACTAATTACAGTTTAGGGGTTGAAGCAGCGGGACAGACATCCATAATTCATGAGCTCAATTTAAAGGGTGACGGCAGATGTGTACCTAAAGTAGCAAAGCTTGCAGAAGGAGCAATATTAGGTTTTCTTAGAGACACCCTGTTGACACTGTGTATGTGTGTGTATCTGGAGACATACACGGTATAAATGAAAGGCTATCGAGTAATCTCCCGCATTTATCAGTCTTTTGGCAACTGAGCAAATCTGTCAGCATCAAGAGGTCTGGAGGTGTTTGTGGCCTGTATCTGGCTCAAACAGGGAAATCAGATTTTTCATAAAAGAGACAAGTAAGCAGTTAAATAGCACTGTGGCTGGTAGAACAGCTCTCATGTCTCCATTCATGATTTGTTCATCAATTCTTCTTTTCACAAAAACAATATATTTTTCATTTGTCAGTCAGTTTGGTGAAATTACCTACAGTCATCTCAAGGGGCTTCATCAAAAGAAAAAAGGAAAGAATACAGAAATCTGTCAACACCTTATCCCAGACACTCGACATAGTAATAAAAGGTAAATCAGTGCTTTTTAATGTAATGCTCAGGTCATAAATAACCAAATTGTTGATCTGGTTTGTTCTTAAGGTTTGATGTGTTCAAGCCATTCAAGCATCCTTCCAATCATTAGATGTACTTTAGTTTTGCCTTTTTTTTTTTTTTTTTTTAAATTGCTGTGTAAAGAATATGACATGTAAACCAGTCCCCTGCTGCTGGACATGTTTAAGCACATTTTCTATTTTGGTTTAGACCCAAAATACCAAGGGTAATCTTCAAATTCATCAAGTTTTCCCAACCAGTTTCATCACAGTTGGGCATTTATTTAAATCCAGCAATGTAATCTCACTGAAAAGGGATGAAGAGGCTAGCTCTGTAATCCCTTAAAATGTAACCACATTTAAGGACTGGGAACATTTTGTTTGTTGGACAGTGAAAGTGGTGCACAGTGGTGCATAGTGACTGCTGTTATTAAATGTTATTACTTAGTAATAAACTAGTGTTACAATGCTAATATTATCATTATCATACCATTTTCACCAAAGCTTTGAGCTTTTAAAAAATGAATTAAAGGAGCGCTGAAATTCAAAATAAAGTTACAAAAAACTGAAGTGACAAGGGCTCAACCTGAACAGGAGGCTTATGACTATGCACTGTTAAATGGGGGAAAAAGGAATCAAATACATCAAAATCAAACTGATTCAGGTATTATTGTCTCCCCATTATTGAAGTCGTGCAAATACATTCATTTTGAAGTTCTAATATCTGTACCTCAAAATATGACATGAGATAAGACAGTCATAACAGTTGTTTTGCAGGATATTTATATTTTAGTGCATCATATATAAATTAGTGTGTCAATTACATTACTAAAGACTCCATGTCAAATATAACTGTGTAACAATTACCTACTACATGTATTTTATATTTAATGTATTTATTTGTAAAGCTCCTTTGGTTGCTCCCTGGTCGTCACAGTGGGTCACTTCCCATGTTGTGATTTAGGTTTGAGATGCCCTTCCGAACACAACCTCAAAAAAGGAATGTGTGCGTCAACCCAGCACCTTGCATTACTCAAATTATTCTGTTAGAAAATGTTTTTTTTTGGTAGAAATTATTCTGTTAGAAATGTGTCAAAATATTTTAGGAAATTTTACAGAAGCACCTTATGAACCAAATCCAGCAGTAGTCTTCAGACTTGCACATACTGTCTGAACACCTGTGTTACCTGAAATTACACTGATAAATTAGTGATGGCAACGAGCAGCTTCAATCGCAGGTGCATCAACGGTGCTATTTGAATTTCCTTCCCAAGGCGCCTTGTGCAAGTGCTGAGTTTTGCAGTTTGCGCCTTTGTCAATCTGAGCTTTTAGCGAGCAGCTTTTAATAGCTCACTCAGACCTATTAACTGAAAATACCAGCACATGCAGCCACTTCTTCAGGCATTTATTTGGTAATCCTTGTGACTCTATTAGGAGAAAATCTACAAGCAGTTCATAAAAGCTTTAATGTGTTTTGCATAACACCTGCATAAACTGGCAGTCTGTATATAAATGATTCACTCAGAATATGAAAAAAAAAACAAGTTGTCCTATGAAATTTTTACCACTTTTAACAGTTTTAACTGATAAATCTGGGGAAGTAAAGCAAAACTAAAAAATTCAACTTTAAAATATTTACCTCTGAGTTTCAAAACACAAATGTATAGTGATAAAACTCTTTCAGGATAAATAAACAAATAAATCAAGAAGACAGGAAGCATCAGTTGCCTTCAGGTCCACATCTGCACTGTCGATGTTAGCGCACCTACTCATGCTGATCAAAGCTGTTTGTGTCTTCATCGGCAGCTGGTGTGAAGATTTTTCAAAAAAGGAACGGCAGTATGGCATGGTTATGCAGCCTATTTCAACCAGCACACCACCCTATTTTCCAAACAAACACAGCTTGCCTTTGGTCTTATTTCATTGTCATTGATGCATATTTCATAAGGGAATTCACTGTCTTGCTTTGATTCTTCACCACTTTGGTGCTGCTGTCTAGCAATACATTAGTGTCCATTATCATCTCTACAGTCTTTATCAGAGATAGCAAGAAGTCTCTTACAACTCTAATACACTGTACATTACATCTCAGCTCTTCTCCGATAAAATGCTCTCTAACTGGTACGATAAAACACACCGCTAAAGTAATCCCATACGCTTTAAACAGAATTGAGGCATTAAAAAATGAATATTTAGAGACATGTGACAAAGTACATGAAATCGTTGACTAACCTGGAAGACTAACGTATGCACAGTGTCTTTTGTACTACACATTTTAACCCCCACCACCCAATTTCATAAGCTTACATTGTTTGTGTGCTTAGAATGATTAACTAACAATCTTGTCAACCCAAAGTTCTTTATTTGGAGCACATTTCTACAAGAAGGAAGAGTTACCGTATTTTTCGGACCATAAGGTGCACCGGATAATAAGGCGCATTAGGCGAAACCAAACAGTCAGATACGTCAACCTTAACTCAACTCTTTCATCTCGCTTCCTCCACTTCTGTACCATTGATTAATTAATGTTGAATTCTCTCGCGGCTGCTCGGTTCCCATGTTCTACTGAGTGACTGATAGAGTTTGAAATCCGGTTCATAAGCATGTCTCTTAACTAGGGATGGCTATCATTTAGGTTTTATATGATACCGGTGCCGAACCGGTACTTTTGAAATGGTGCTGGTGCTTAAACGGTGCTCGAACCGGTGCTTAAGCAATGGAAAACGAAAACTTTGTCCTAAAACCTGTCACGTTTAGCTGGGTTTTTTTGTAAAAAGATAACAATGTTAGCCTTTTCTGCAGCTATAGGGCATATATAGTATCACTCGTGCCAATTTGTCTTTGGTCATTTTAGCCTTTTTGGCCAAGGTGAAGGGAGTATCTGCCATCAAACAATAAGACAGCCGCATGTAACTATGATGGTGTTTGCTAGTTCACCCTGCATGCATTAATTTAATAACGTGGTTAGCCTACTCAACGTAAATTACACACGCACAACATTAAGCTACTCACCCAGAGAAAAACGGCTGCTGCTGCCATCATCATCCGTCATTATTTCTGCTACACTGGCATGCTTCATATTGAGGTCTTTTTTAAGCCACTTTCCAGACTCACTGGGTGCGTTGGGTGTAATCACATTTTTCAGTAAAGCAGTAATGTAATGCGTTAATGCACAAAATGTATTAATTACACTACAGTTACTCTCAGTTACCTGCATGATGGATGCATAGATAGGAAAAAAAAAAACATCAAACAAAGTTTTCTTCCTGCTGCAGTCATCTAAGTTCTTTGCATGTGCATGATGAAGGAAATGGTGGGGTGGTCTACAGCTTTGCCAGAGTGGAAATATGGAAATATTATTTTTACTTCTATTGCCTCTTTTATATATATATTCTCTTATTTTCATCAAACAGCGTTAAGGATGGAAGCAACTGCATTGTATTGCAATTATAACTTGAGCTCTTTGCAAGCATCTGCAAAGACAATACGCTAATATAAAGCTAGCCAAGAGCACAAAGTGATAATAAACCTATGTGAATGCTGACCCAGTCCAGCAGCCAGAGCCAGAACTTCAACAGGTAACAAAGGCAGTGATGAGTTAGTGTTAATACATAAACACTACCGTCATTATGATGGGACTCTCTGTATTTGTGCCCAACTGTTGCCTTGGGTTTATACTCTTAAATGATAATTGGGAGACAATGCACTCCAGGTAATTTTATTGATATGATGAATATAAGAGTATGGTTATTAATTACATGGGACTATTAATATGCACAGTTTTAATTAGGATTCAATGTTTTATACATTATGGTAGCACAAGCCAAACCCAATAGGCTGTGTGACAGAATTACAAAGAGGCCCTGTTGGGTGATGACTATATTCCAAACACAACAGAAAAATCTAGGCATTTCTTGTTTTGGGGCCAAAATTTTAACAGGAAATTGGACCAGTTACTGTTTTACTCTAACTTGACTTTACTCTACACACACACACATATATATAATCTCTTTCCAGAGAGATCTTGGCTCTCTCCAACTCTCTAACTCACATTTACCTTGTTGTCTTCCTGCAACAACTCAACTCTTGTGAGATTTCAGAGCATAACTTCTACATGAGCTTGACTTCTAAAACATGTTATACAGATCTCTGTAGTAATGCTTTCCATAATATTTTCAGATGTTTTGGCTCAAAAATCTGAGCCTGTCACTGCTAAAAAAAACCCAGTAGCTTTACTTTGACATGGACAGCTATTTCATGGGGTTACACTGACAGGACTTTAAGGTCATAATGTTCTCACGCAATATTGAACCAATTCCAAAGACTTTTTGGTCCGTGTAACTATTAGACCTCGAAAAATGACAAAAAAAGGGCCTAGTTTTAGACTTATATGAATTTTCCTGTAAAAAGAATCGTCTACCTTCATTAATCTGAATCCAGCAATAAACTGTGAGCGTGACTCTTCTTGGCCACCGCTGGGCCAGAAGTCACATTATAATAAATGAGCCGCACAAGAGGAAAAAACTGCAGCAAAATAGTTGTAGACAGGACAAAGGCAAAGAACATTTCATGAAGTTTAAGGTCAATCTCCCAACAAAAGATTTAATTCAGCTAATAGGTATACCGTATTTTTCAGACAATGAGGCGCACCAGACTATAAGGCGCATTCAACAAAACAAAACAGTCAGATAAGTCAAACTTTACTCAACTCATTCTTCTTGCTTCTTCCACTTCTTAACCATTGATTCATTAATGATGAATTCTCTCACAGCTGCTCTATTCCCTATGTTGTTGCAGTATATTAATGACTAATCTCATATTGTGGACGGATTATCTCAGTTGTTCTCCTGACTGAGGCATCTTGCCATGCGATTGCATTTGTCCCTGGAAACTTATCTTTTATCGAGTGGAAAACAGTTAGCGTTAATCCTCCAGCTTCACTGTGTTTATGTTATGCATATGTCGCTAGCAATCACGTAGCACACCATTATACACCAGCTAGTCCGACCTTAGAACCCCTACAAATGTCACTGCTGTTTAGTTTTCTGTCTTTATTTATGTTGGTAGTGATAGCAGAGCTCTACGTTTTTATTTTATCTGAAATCTCTCAGTCAGAACATAGCTCACTTGTTTTCACTGAAACATAGTGTACTAACTTCCTGCTAACTTCTTACTCCGTTTCATTTAATAAATTCTGCTTTCATGGATGCCTGGGTGTTAAACATAACTGTTACACCACATTAATGCTGACTCTTTCTGCTGTGGTGGAAAAAAATGTGACACATTTAACGATAGGTGGAAACATTCAATTCAAATAGCTTCAATTTTTTTGACTTTTTTATGTAATGCAACTTTATTATATATATTTATTTAAGTCCTGGTCAATTTAAAATAAAACTTTCCTTTTCGAATTGTTTTTTTTTTTTCAGTTTAAAACTGATATTTTATGATAAAAGCCCAAAAAATTGCTATAGTTACACATTTTTCTTCATTTTGGAACAATTTTTCCTACTAATCCTCACTCCCTTGTCAGGAAAGGAGTAAAATGGAGTGCTGGCTATAAGGTACTTGAAGTAAACTTGTAGAAGATGTAATCTTAACTAGAAAATCATCAAAGGAAGGAAAGAAAAAATTGTTTCACCATAAACTTGTTTGATGACAGTTCGGAGGTGATAAAAAGGTTGGGTGAGCCCCCAAAATTTACAGATTTTATTCGCCCAGATTTTATTTTGTATTTAATCTTGTCTTTCCTTTACTACCTACTCCACTAAATTTTTGAATACAGGACTTCTTGCTTTTAGCATATAAGTCAAAAGTTAAAATTTACATTATTTATTTTTAATTGAGTTCACGCATTTCTTATAACTTTAAAATACGTTTTTTAAAATTAACTATATTTTTAATCTTAGTATATGTATTCATCTGAAAATATAAGATATACATATCCTCTCAGTACAAAAGAAATTAGGAGGAACATAAAGGCACTCAAAACACTGGAACAAGTAAAATACTTTTCTTTCTTTAGATCTCCATCCATATAATCAATACACTGCTGCAACCCTACAACTTAGTGCTAAGATCCAGACTCATAACATTATGAGCACACCAGAAATCTGAGAATCTAGAGCAGCAATTAGACTGTATTAATGATATCAGGAGCAGATAAGACTCTGATCATGGCACAGATATCAGCATTTTATTAATTAGCCTTGCTCTCAAACTGAGAGTAAATGCAGTGAGATCCAAAAATGACACATGAACTGATGCTACAAAACTTTAAAACAATCAAGCTGTAATGATATTTAATGAAATGTATATTTCCTTTATTAACAGAGGAATTGTTACTTTTTCAGCACCTGATTCCGTTTTGCAGCCCTCTTGCCATTTGAGGAAACTTGATGATTCAATATATAATGAACCAGACAAACATCTCCAGATTGCTGCTGTCCATTTTCACTGAATACATCCATCTGGCTTGTGTTTGTCAGAGTTGTTAGAACGTACCTAACAGCAAGGATTCCTGTTTTTGTTGACAGGATCATGACAAAAGGAGAAAGTTTGAGATGTTAAAGTAGCTCCAAGAATTCCAACAACACCTGCTGACATTTAAGGTGAGTTCAATTAAAGACGCTGATGTAAAAAAAAACCAAAGAAAACATTATGCTGAGCACATGGGGCTGAATATTATACCCACTGCCAGAGACCCCTCCTCTCCTCTCTTAATAAACATGATATTCAAGCTTTGCATCACAATGCTCACTGAACCGGCTAAGCACTTGACAGCAACATCAGTGCATCTCTGAGTGTATGAATATACAGTCTGGATTCATGCCTGGAGTGTTTCATCTCCTTCCTGTGCTAATCTTGGCATCGATGTTAAGCATGCTGTAAGTAAAGTCCATTTTTTCACTCATTCAGCCAGCCAGGAAACCAGTCAGCAACTCAGTCATTCAGTCATTGCACTGACATTAAGATTTTTCTTCACAGCAACTGAACATATACCGGAGCTAAGATCCCACTATCACTGAAGCAGCCTTCATACTCCAACGCTTACGCCTCACATCCTTCATGTCACAGCAAAGCTCAGTGGCTGTCCAATAGATTTGAGCTGCCCAGAAATTCATGACCTGCGCCACCTCAGAAAATCAACATGGTAAGTCACTAGGGGGAATAGTATGGTCAGGAGGCAGACTAACAATTATTTATGGCATTTGTCTAACCTTTCACGGATAAATCAAGTGAGTGGCTGCCCAGACTACCTGAGCGGATGCTGTGGCAATTTTCAGTGTCTCCAGACAGCTAAAAGTTCAATGCATCTTACACAGGGATGAAGTTCCTCTTTTAAAAATCTAATAACGCTTCTTTTATTTTGAAAGCTGAAAACAGTCTAACGAGAGAGATCCTTACAGCATTTTCAGTTGCACTTGCTGCTTCTAGAAAATTCCCAAACAAGCAAGAGTAAGAGTGAAGTTATACTGACAACGCTTGGGGGAAAAAAAACCCAGCTGAAAATGGATTCAAGTGTAAATGTCTTACTAGGATGGACACTTCCATCTTCACTACATAGAACGTCTGTATTAACTGTGGCAAGGCAACAGAAATAAGCCTGCATGTAATTCCATTCAGAAAGCAGAAAGGATTAGAGCATTTTAGGTTTACGTTCTGCCTGAGCACACAGTTTCTCTATCCCTCTAAAGAAATATGACTTTATTTAAATTGCTTGGACGGTAGAAATGAACGTGAAAGCATGACTCGTTTTTTTCAGGAGTCTAGTCATTTTGTAAACTGGTGGAGGCGGAGGAGCGCAGCGGGTAGTTCCGTTGTCGGTTCTAGCCAGACTTCTGCTCCATGCTCACACTTAAGAGCGAGATTTGCCTGGTATTACTGTACCAAACAGGGCAGTGTGACTACGTCCAAAAAGTTTGCGTGTAGTAGACTTGTACAGTGGGTCAGTGACCAGTCAGTGATCTTATGTAAATGTATGTACACTGATTTTTTTGATGACTTCTGTGGAGATGGCCCTGTCCTCTTCTACTGTCTTCTGGTTGACTGTGTTTTTTCGGTTGCAACATTATACAGTGAATAATCAGGAATGTCCTACTTCACAAATTTACACTGAGGACTGGGGCAATCAGAAGCAGCATCTCCTGCAGTATGCAAGTGGATAACTTATTTTCCTTATTATTTTTAATTTAATGTCACAGATGAAGTATCCTAACTATTTTTTGTTGTTGTTGTAGTTCCGTATATCTCATTCAAAGCCTACTGCCATGACCATGACCAAAGATGCCTTGTTAAAGCTGGGATAAGCAATATGTTATTTAAGATGCCTTAGACGGAAGTCGACTCTCTCCTGCTTTGGGCTTTATTTTCCGACTTGAGGAAAAATGTAGTGTTAGATTGGCCAAATACAGGCCTTTTCAGACCAGATCAGATGAGTAAAATAAAGAACTATAGAGAGTTAATATGGAATAAAGATAGTCGCACACTGGGTTGAACAAAGTACTTCACTCTGTGAAGCCGCTTGCATCGGCTTAATTTTCACATACATTCGACATGCTTATTTGATGGGCGAGATTTAGAAGAGAGGTGTCTATATATGAATTATATTTTTTTTTGTTTAGTTCATTTTTCTTTTCTGGATCGATTACTGTAGCTTTAAACTGAAAGCTATTTATAGCACAAGTTTTATACTGGTTTTTGTGCGTCTCTTCGGTCTTTCTGTAAAACTGAATTCATTCCAAATAACAGTGATTTCACAAAGTGCCGTGGTAACAAGCTGCAGCTCATAGTGGGAGACTCGCCCCTCTGTGACCCCTAATGAGCCAGCAGCCTCCCGCCAGAGGAAGCCCGAGCCGCTGCTCTTGTAATGAGCTGCTGTTTTGCTACAGGCCTTTCAGATGAGCCATGGAGCTGTCATTCGCACCGCAGGCCATGAGCAGCTCTGGCAGATGATGCAATTCTTTGACGACTTTAAGGACAATGCATGCCTTTGGTGAAGCCTTACTGTTTTAATTCAGCCTTTCAGAAGCGCAGTCATTTGTGCTTTTCATATTGAGGATATCACAGTATGGGAAAAAGTTGTGTAAGTTTTTAAACAACACACTCATATTCATATTTATTGCTCCTTTTGTTGAGTTATATTATTCTTGTGATGCAGATGCTGTTTTGATTTGCAACACAGTTTCAGCCAATTAAAATGTAATTATATAACCTACTGAATACTACAGTTACATAATGACCAAGTCTTCAAAATGTGGAGAAGTATACAAGAAGAGACACAAAAGAAATTTTCCAAACTTCTTAGTTTGGTCAGGAATTAGTCCAAAAGTCCAAAGACATTTAATTTAATATATAATTTGTATTTTTTTTTAATGCTAAACCCTTATAACAACGAGCCTTTGTAGAACATTTTTATTTTTTTAATTAATTTAAAATGTGCTTGATATTAAAATAGGTTAATAAACCAAAGCCATCTATCAGCAATATTACCGTTTCTTTTAAATATGGCACAGCTCGAAGCTATGCATCACATGTCACGGTTGTTTATGTGGGGGTTCGAGAAATGTTTTATTTAGATTTTTTTTTTTTTAAATAAAAAAATTAAAGCCTCCCACAGCGTGCTTTAAGACAGTTAAAGATATGAACTCCTTCCCTCTGGTGCTGCCTAGTTGCTAGGCTGGATAGAAATTGCACACACGCCCTCCGAGTGTGACTTATTGCATTTTTGATGTTATCAGACACGCAACCCCACATGCTGTGACGACTGTGCAGCGAGGGAGGCTGTAATGTGCAAAAGTTATGACTTGGTCCGCATCTCGGTGACATGCTGTGCAGAGCTTGATAAGAACCAGAACAAGCGTGCTGGTACAGTTATCAGTGTAACCACGTGGCCTTACCTTCAGCATCAGTCACCTCAACTGGATATCAAACCAGCCAACATCCCACAAACATGACATCTGCACTCACCTCCACACCGGCAGACTCTACCGTACACCGAAGGCAGGTGTCAGCGGAGGCTCTGCAGAGCCAACGACCTCTTTGTTTTTCTCTCTGTTTCTCTTTCTTGTCTTCTGATGGTTAGACTGGCGCGGACACCGGCTCCGATGCGCTTCGCAATCTTCTACGACAGAGCCCAGGAAGGCGGGCAGGCACCGTAAGAAATTTCTCTAACGACCGATGGACATTTGTTTTTTTTCTCTCAAACGCTGTTTGAGCTTTTAGCTCTAGCAAAACACAAACTTTGCCAATTTCAAAGGTTATTTCTAAGCATAAAACACTGCTGCCACATCCCTAAGGTACCGCTGCGCTCCGGTCTGCTCTCTCCTCAGCTCCTCCCGGCAGCAGGCGGACAGGAGGGCGGTGCGACTGGGTTCGTGCGCTCCAGCGGTGCATGCGTGGCACGAACGCTCCAGGATTCAGCCTTTATCGCAAGACAGAGTGCATGTGTCCTATTCAAAATGCACCGAGTATGAGACATACCTCACAGGCTATAACTCTCTGGTCCAGGGGCGCTGATAACATTTTAGGAGATCCCATCTCTGATCCAACTGGGAGCAACATTTGTCCAACCCTCCTCCTCCGCTGGGAGAAGTTTAACAAATAACAGCAATTTGCTTGGAAACCCTCTACACGCCTTAGAATGCGCCAGGCTACACAAGAAATCGCTGACTAGAGTTAGAGCCTTAATGCTCAAATTTTTATATGAAAAAATCAATTCACATCTAACTGCAGTTCCTTTTGTTGCCTTTCTGTACTATTGCAGGAGAAGATAACAGGGAGACTGAAACTGAACCAGATGTTATTTTGATAGTGACCTCTCAGAAATCACCTAAAGACCCTAAACCCAGGAGTGGGAGGCACTATCTTTTGCCATTTTCCATACGTTTTTTGTTTAGGTCATTAATTTGGGTTTAGAGCCTACAGCTGCTGTATCATCAGCATCATTTACAAATGCAGCAAACAGCTGTTTTTTGGGGCTTTGCTCTGATATACCAACTGTAAACAATTTAGCGGCAAGCAGTAGAAATATTTGTTTAAGGGGACGGTGAAGACTATTTATCTATCTATCTATCTATCCATCTATCTATCTACATACATACAAACATGTATATATATGTATATATACATATATACATTCAATACCTGAAATCACAATACATAAATAACTGAAAAAGGGATTCAAACCAGCTTTAACTGATTTATGATGACAGCTGTCAAATTGAAAAATAATTTGATTGTGCTTTTAGCCTGTATAGTTTCAGACTTCTGACTTTATGTATAAATTGCTCAATATCTAAGCAAAAAAAAATTAATCATTCATAAAATAGGACTTTGATATTAGAGCAAAAACCCTGACATTAATCAGTAAAGAAATATCCAGCATGAAAATATTAGTCTGTTTATAATCACAAGTATCCATGGTGGGCCTATTAAGTCAAGCTGATTGGAAATTTTCAGTGAAAATGACTTTGAACACAGTCACTCAGAGAAAATGCTGGGCACCAGCTCACGCTCCATTTGAGGTCATTTTTAGGCTAAGCTGTTTATATGCATATTCATATCCTAATCACAAATACCCCAGCACACATAATTGAGTTGAATACTTTGGATATTATTATGGATAGAGAACTTAGTGTGACAGTAAAATAACATTAGGATATCCTGAGCCTACCCCAGCACATAATTGTGAAGGGAGCTTATACCAGATGGGAAACAGTGTTTTCGTGGCCTAAATGGAAATACTGAGCCTCCTGAATAATACCGGGGTGTAAATGTGCATGAAAATGCCTTCATTATAGCATTTAGTTGTGTATCATTGTTGATGT
>VUQR01008063.1:4635-15654 GCA_015108515.1 Hemichromis elongatus | reverse complement strand
CACACTACAAATAAAATGTGACAGCAAACGCGCTCTAGTGTGAACGTTCACGGCCCTCAAAGCGGCCCGCATGCGCAAAAGAAGACGTCACACACAACGCGCTCTGTTTACAGAAGTAAAAATGGCGAACACGGCCCGGTTACGATACGACCCTAAAAGT
This sequence comes from Hemichromis elongatus, assembly GCA_015108515.1. Classification (NCBI taxonomy): domain Eukaryota; kingdom Metazoa; phylum Chordata; class Actinopteri; order Cichliformes; family Cichlidae; genus Hemichromis; species Hemichromis elongatus. Next base: position 15,494 of record VUQR01008063.1, on the reverse strand, counting down.
TTAGCTTGAATAGAATTGTCTCCCCGTGTGCTAATCAAGTCCAAAACTTCAGTTTCTGTCCACTGACTCGCTCCGTCTCCAGTTTCCGCCGCCGTGCTTTCTCGTTTGTCTTCTCCGGCGCTGATAATTGGCGTCTGTCTCGTGTCAGTGACATAAAAGACAGATTTAATGCGACACGACCGTTCAAACAGCAGTCGCTTTCTAAAACATCGGATATGTATCGGATTCAGTACCACATACGAAAGTGACCCAGATCGGATTTGTGCCGTTCACACTGTCACACCGTGATCAGATATGGGTCGCATAGGGGCAAAAAAATCGGATTTGATGCGCTTTGGCCTGCAGTGTGAACGTAGCCTTTGACTCCGGCAACTATTTTATTGCCAAGTTACTTATTGCCATAAGATAATATCTATATATATTATTTTATACACAGTATTTTTTTTATTTTTATGCACATAAACTCACTTCCCGCACTACCACATATGTAGTCTAATTCTTTATTTAAACAAATACTCTCTGTATGGAGCCCCACGCTGGCAGTGTTGTTCACTGCTGCTCGTTGATGTAACAATCCTTTAAAGAGACTTTTTAGTTGATTTTTATCATATTTTATTTTTCTTTGTGTCATCCATGAAAACAAATCAAAGCGGCTTTAACCACGAGGAGTGTAAGATCAGAAAATCACAAGTACTAAACGCTGCGGATAACAAAAGACCCGTCAAGGCTTTTCATCTGTGTGGTGACTAAAAATTCCTTGAAAACTGTGGGTGAGCGACCGTGCCTGCCCACCTTGGCTTTTCTTTGTGTAATTGTAGGTGTTTTTTCTGCAGGGATGTGTGTGTGAGTGCGAGTGCAGTCATTATCCTCAATGTCACACTGCATTGCGGTGCAGTAAAAACACTTTAAATAAGTGAGTGTGTGAGTGTGTGTTATATAGTCAGCCCGAGAGTTTCAGTGCTGGCTGATGCGATGGACTTACTGGAATTCAGATTAGGTTGACAATTACACATCCTTTTTTTCTGTGACCTCCAGGAAAGGGAAGTTTATGTTGTCAACATTGCACACAGCAGGGCGGAGAGATAAACGGGCTGCGAGAGCGAAGTTATTCGTCATAGGAGAAAATGCTGATGTCTGCGCAAGTAACGTGCAACGAGGAGGAGAAGGAGGAGCGTTCGAGTGAGGAAAAAAAAATCCTCGAAGAAAGAAAGAAGGCTAGATGTTCTGTCGGAGAGGGAGAAACAAACTTGTGTGTTTTTGTGTGTGCGGGGGCAGAAAGCGTGCGTGGATAGTCTCCAGCGCACATCAATTTACCGCTAAAGCATCCTTGAGCATCCTTTAAAGGATCCACTGCTCGTTGTCAGGAGTTCTGAACCACGCTGCCCAATAATTCACGTTGACATCTCGTGGCTAAAGAAGGCGTCGAGTTCGCGCAGGGCTATCTCAGCTGTGGCTTCCACGACGCTGTGATCCGACCTATCTGCATAATTCCAAGAACACGCTCACAAGCAGCATACCTGCATCTGGAGCTCAAACACATAACTGTGTCTGTGTATGTGCTTCTGTTGCACTGTGCAAATCTTGTAGGACTTCCCTGAGATTGTTGTCATAATGTTGCCTGCAGCAGCTCAGCTGAGCCACAGCTGACACGAGAAACGACATGACAACTGTGGAACGAAATCAAAATAGCTCGGCTGTATCGGTATTCGGTGGGGCACCTTGTTTAAGCCAAATCAGACTGGAGAAGTGTGGGAGTCGGAGGAGACGTGATGCATTTTGTCACAAGTTCTGATGTGTGTGTAATGACATCTGCCTCTGTGTATATTTGTTTTGAAATATATATATATAGTATGCACCCTAGAAAACGGAGCACGGCACCTAATAAACAGTGATCCCAACCTTCCCTCTGAGAGCCGCCTTCGGGGCTTGCAGCCGGCTGCCCCTCTCCCACTCTGGTTGCTTTTGCCCTTCAGGTATATATCTTGCCAGAAGGGCAAACACAAAGCTGCCCATTGTTCTCCTCGTTGTAACGTCGACCGCACACACAAACACACACGCGTGCGACTGCTGGTCAAGCTCCAGTAGAAAAGCCCAAAGCCACAAGCAGTGGAGTGGACGCGTCCCAGGCAGAGAGATTTGAGGGCTGGGTAAGTAGTCGACCACACCCGGTAGTGGGAAGCGATGGTAGTCTTGGGAACTAGAGGAAACTCCCATAGGAAGAATAAAGTCATTCCTATTTACAGGCCTTCTTATTTAGAGAACAACCAGACTCCTGTTTCACGAGCTGAGCAATAAAATATAGGAGCTGATAAAACGATTTTTTAAAAAGCCAGCGAGTAATTAGAGTTTGGGAAGCTGCTTGAAGTCAGAAGATTATTTTAGCTATCTGGTTTGTTTATAGAGAATTCATGAGCTGTTGTGCAGTACTTGGTAGATGTGCGTGTTCCTTCATGTGTATTCCCTCGCATTAGGGTCTAATTTTAGCGAAGGCAACCACCTTCTCATTTGGCTTCTCCTTCTCATCTCTGCTCGCATCCTGCCAGTGTTTTTGTCTCTCACTAACGGCACGCTGTTTTCACTCTAGCTTGGTGCTATCTAGCTAATGACCTGTATGTGGTGTAGTTTGCAGCGATGTGTCATATTTTTTACCTGAATTTGAATTTTTCCCATACAATACATGCAGTGTTTTGTCACTGTGACTGGCGCCGTTGGTGAAGTTGAAGAGGCCGTTTGGCTCCTCTGATGCACACGGAGCTACCAGCTGCTTTGTCATCTGCTCCAGTGGAGGCTCGTCAGAAGGGCGCAACAAACATGAGAGTTCAGGGAGTCCCCTGCAGGCTCGACATCCATTTTCATGGATCCAACAAGCCCTTCATCAAGTTGCTGTGAGCGTGTAGACAGTGTTGTACGGTAATGTGTCTGATACTGTAAATGTGATGGATTTCGTGACGTAAGCCTTGGGACAGACAACCTGTCCAGGGTGTATCCTCTCATAGGTGGGATGGGATCCTCATCAACCACACAATTTAATAGTGTCTAATTTATTTGGATTTGAGTCTGTCTCTGTTGCTTGGACAGTGTGGATCAAACCTGCATTTGATCTTAAGAGCACCAGATGTCGCTAGCTGTGGTTGAAGCCTCTGGTGTCCTCTGGTGTCCTCTGGTTTCTGACATGAACACTGTTTACCTGATGAGTTTATGGCTCAGTCATATTGGTTATCGTCGTGTTATTGAAAGGTGTAAGCCAATGAGCAAGCTTTCATCTGGTTTTTGAAATCAAGATGATGACGGGGAACAACACACAGGCTTTGGTCCGACCATAAATCATCTATTTTCTGTGTTGAGGTTCTTATTTACTTAAGAGAAACATGAGGAAATATGTGCAGTTTAACAGGGGCGTCACAGAATAATGGGGAGATTTAAGTCTTTATGTTTGAATCAGGATTTTACAAGTGTTTATTCTTTATTAGCTGTGGATTATTACGGGTTGTTTTTCTGCTGTTGTTGTTTTTTTTTAATTGTTTGTTTGTTTTTTGGTGTTTGCTTTGCTGAGAACTGCGTTCAGGTTTAACAAGCAAAGAGCCGCCACCATGACTGGGACTCCTAAATGAATTAATCACCCCCCGGCCAGCATTCATCTTCTGGTTATTAAAATGTAGAGCGCAGGAGCCTTCCCCATATTCACACGGTGGAAGAAGTGGTGGAAACAAAAGCCAACATCCTGCTATTGTTGTGCAAAGACAAAAAGCTGCATTCGGGGTGCATGGGCGGGTTCGTGCAGATTAAGTACCTGTTCAGCATGAGAAGTGGTGTTAAAGGCTCTACAGGACTCCAGTGCGTTTTCGCAGTTATAAACTGTGGTAGAGGTTACAGTACGAAGAGTAAAATGACAGCGAAACACAAGACGTGTCAAACCTTTTCAAGTGTACTGCATTTTTCACTTACATTTTATTTATATAGTGTCAAAGCGATCAACAATATTTACCGCCAGGCACTTTACATTGTAAGGTAAAGACCCTACAATAATACAGACTTGGTGACAGTGGGAAGGAAAACCTCTCTTTTAACAGGAAGAAAGCTTCAGCGGAAGCAGGCTCTCATGGAGGGGCGGGGCCATCTGCTGAGACTGGTTGGGAGTGAGGGGAGGAAGACATGCTGTGGAAGAAAGTCACAGTAAACACTGTTGTGATTACAGCAGCTGTACTGTAAGCAGTGTTATGCTCCCAGTACTGTAGTTTTACATAGAACTCGGTGTCAGTGTAGGCGTAACAAGTGTAAACTCAGTTATATGATCCATCACAGCCTTTTCAGGCTACCGCCTGTTTAATAGACTGCTCAGTCAAGCCGAATGTATCTCTGTGGTGGCCAAAATACATCACAGTGTAATATTAATATGAATTCTAGTCTTTGAAAATGATCATTTTTTCATGTTAAAAACAAAATAAATTAATAAACAATGACAAGCCATGCCTGAAGACCCACGCTAGCAAACATACACGAACAGCAGCTTTATATTCCTGCATTGTGAGTTCTGTTGGAATGTTTACAGGCGTGACATGTGCTCTCCTGAGCGGCACAGGATCCTCCCCCTAGAACAGCGCTCAGAATATGGATCTGAATACAGAGTCGTGGAACTCAGAGCTGTGCAGCATTTTTTTAAAGTCTCGCTGATAGGAAAAAAAAAACTAAAAAATTAGAAAAACCCAAGTTTTGCACAGTTGTCACAAAAAAAGGTTAAAAATGTTCCCACGTGAGTTCACTCCATTTAGCTTGTGGGCAGGCTGCTGGCTTCGTATCTGTGCCACTTTTTTTAAAGTGCTGGCAGTCGCCCTGTGCATGTGTCATTTGTGTTGTCTTAGTCAGCACCTTCTGCTCCGGCTTGTGCTTTTTTAACTCAAGTTGTTGTTGTTCTTCTTCCTTGCAGCGACACCTGGGACAGGTGTAAGAGAGGCCGTCTCATTGGTTAACAGCTTTGAGTTTTCTTTATGTTCAAGCAGAAACTGTGAGGTGATTTTTAACCCAGCATGCCCATCAAAGCAAAGAATGAAGAAAAAAATAAATAAAAGATTCCCTCTGTACATGCTCCCTGTGCACATACAGCATCATAATAACAATCTTGTAGCAGTGCTGCCCTCTGCTGGACAAAAAGGTCAAGCAAAAACATTTCCAGGCTGTCACCGTGGAGAAAAACTGCACATGGTGATCCAGCCTTTATCTCCCATAAATTTTTTACGGGCAGGCGCGCAATCAATCTCAATACGACACACGCATTCAATTAAATGCATTAATTAAAATGTGCGTGCGTGTGTGTGCGGTAGCAAGAAAAGGTAGGTCAGCAGGAGGGGTAGCTGCTTAATGGCTTATCAGGACCCTGGCTAGACTGCCTGTGTGTGTGTGTGTGTGTGTGGCCAGCGGTTACTGAGCCATTGACCTAATTTTTGGCTGAAGACCGAGAGTCGAGGTCTACAGTCACGCACTCCTCATATCACACGCGGTCGACTGATTTTTTCTTTCATAAACCTTTTTCCCCCCCCCCCACAGTGAACCTCTCACACTTAATTATTGTCCAGTCAAGAGTCTTAATGCTTTTTTACTTCTTGGCCATTTTTCTGATCGCCCCTGTCAAGCGTATTGAACCTCCGTGCACCTTCTGCCCCCGTCTCTATTGATCAAAGGGCTCCACACACACATACACACACACACACACACACACACACACACACACACACACCTCAGTCAGCCCCGTTTATGCTGTGATTTTCTGGACACGACCGTCACTGACATCGGATAGATGAGGCTAATCTCAGCCGCAGGCAGGCTGTCAGACAGCTTTGCTGAGGTTCAGTGTGTAAAATGGCGCACGACTGCCACGCGCTGATTTTTTAAAACTCCCTTTACTTTTGATAGACAAACATTGACCACAAAAAAAAAGAGATACACATACCACCGCATGCAATGAAACCAAACAGCCCACTAAAAGCAATGTGAACCCCAAACCAAATTTCAGGCCAATGTTTAAAGCACCATTCTAGTTTTGGTTACATTCATTTTTGCCCACGTAATAATGTTTTTGTTTTTGTTTTTCAATCCCACGAAACCGGTGCAAACGCCATTTAACACAATGTGAAAAACAAGCAGGTTTCACACAGGTGGAGTTTAATTTACATTACACGCGGGTTCCTATTTTTTTTAACACTCGTGCAAGTGTTCGCGCAACAACCGAAGCTTTGATTATGGGTTTGGGAAAGGACGGGCCATGTCATGTGTAGAGCATGTGCACGGTTAGCTACACGTGAGTGTGAGAGTGTGCGTGTGTGCGCATCATCTCTAATGCCCTGTTAATTGCCTGACAGTGTTCCTACACACACCTCTGCTAATGTTCCGCTTGCTATTCAGTCTGTGGCCTGCCTTCCTCCTGCCTCTCCTCTTCCCGCGCTCTCTCTCTCTCCGGCACGGATTGTTCTGTTACAGCAGCAGCAGGAGCCTCAAGCGCTAATTAGCTTACCTCACCAGAATTGTGATCAGACTCTAGTGCAAGATGTAACACAAATAACTGCGAGATTAAGAGCAAGAATTCAAGGATTATTATTGCTGTTATTTTCTCGTGTGGCCCGAGGTCATCAGGGCACTTAGGTACGTGAGCTTTAGTCATGCAACTTCAGCACTTTGGACAGCGCCTGATTGCTTCGTTCAGGTGTTTCTGACTTGAAGGAAAAGACCGTCACACCTTCTCCTCCTCCTTAAAAAAGCCATTTCCTTCTTCTAGCTTTCTATAATCACGATAATTAGACCCAATATTTTCCCCCAGACTCTGACAGACGTCGCTTGTAAGTCTCTTTTCTCTCCGAGCGTGCCGCCACTCTCATTACACACGCTGATTAAAGCATAGATTAGCCAGCAGTGGCCCTGCGCACTCCTCACCAGCAGCTCGCTCAATATCAATTAGAGGCTGCGCCAAAAGCAGCAAGTCCACCGGTGGCCCCCCGTCTCCTGATTCCAGCCTCCTCACAGCGCTGGCACTCCGCTGCCTAAGAATAAATAAATAATAATATTACCAGGATTAACAAAGAGAACAGTAAAGGGGCAAAAGGGAAAGATAAAGGCTGGGAATAAAGGGAAGGGCAATTAAGAAAGCATTCATCAAATAGTAGCTCTGCGATTCTGAGTAACTTATTGACAAAATTTAAACTTATGCGGTAACAGATCTGAGAGACATTTCTTATCGTGCCCGGCATAGCTCAATCCAGAGGCTCAGACCCAGAGGCAAAAATTAAGGAAAAGCCACTTAGGCCTATTAGTAAAGGTAGTATAGCCTACCTCTGCTGAGTTCGCTGCAGAAATGAACAGTGTGTGGACACAGAGCGAAAAGCTTTTCAGCACACCGTCAGTAGGTCGCTTCAGCTTAGAGGAAATTAATTCCCATTTTTCCTCGTCTCTGACCTCTTTGGCTCGGTAGAAATGAGGCTAATAGTGGCTGATTTCATTTACTGGTTACATTATCGGATATAGTTCTGTCTAACCTCATTGCGTCCACGTCTTAAACACCAATCTACCTATATTTTAGAGGAGTGGAATAAGTCGTGTTTGGGTATAACAGACCCACTCCGTTCAATTAGGCTTAAATTTCATTTGCATAATGGTAGTTTCCTCATTTCTTCAGAAAACCACGAGTTGTTTCTGAGTTAATGTAATTTAACTGGCCTCAGTTATCAGGGATTATATTTTTGCTGTGAGCAGCGACGCTATGCAGAGAAACGCGAACTATGTGAAGCGTTTGAAAGAAAAACATTTTTTAAAAGAATTTATTGTTGCATTTTCACCGACCAATAAAACAGTGCTATTTTAGTCTCTTGTCTTCAATGGAAATTTAGGACTGTTTCAAATGTGAGCTATAACGGATCGTCATGCAACAGCAGAAGCACTGAAATTCATTTTTAAAGCGAAGAACCCCAACCAAATCTCAAATAAGCACGTGGTAAACACAGTTTTGCTCAACCACTGCACAACCTGCGGTGTCCACTAACAGACAGCCTGTCCAATTAAAAGTGGCTATTGATTATAGATAGCTACCTGCTGGCATATGAGGGAGACAATGTTGGATGCTATGCCACTGCCAATACAGGCTACAGTTAGCCATGCACTAACCAGAGCTGACACCAGCATATTAGATCTGGACTGGGTTAATTCACCTGCAGTTGGCCCCTGTGTTGGCTCCATAGCGCGCTGGTTTACCTGCCCACTCTAAATGCTGATCATTAAGTTGCTTCCAGCAGCCATGATTGGTGCAGAGGGGCTCATATCATTGATTAAAAAGGAAGGCTGATATCGCAGTTATTTCAGCTCCTTCCTTTTCTCCCTCGGCGGTCAGACTGAAGAGGGCGAATGTATATCAGTTCTGTTCGCTCAACAGCGCGCGTTTCTACATGGTCCACGCTTAATGGGATTTTGCCATTTTAGTTTATTTTTTAATCCGATTTCAAACCGCGCAATCGCGTCATTCACCTTTAGCATACATTTCTAAATATAAAACTAAAACAGCATTTTTAGTTAATAGCGTCAGGCTGTGAGGAAATGACAACTCTAATTTGTATGTCTGTGGGGAAATAGGCCCGTAGCTCATACTTATCTCTTGTTATTGTGTGTGAAAACCTCTGAACCTAATTCCATTTTTCCCTCTCCTATTTTCCAGCAAGCTGCTTTTCCATTAACTTTGGGAAAACACGGTGGCAGGTCCATTTAAAAAGCCCGTGCCCCACCCTTCCCATAAGCGTCTCAGCTCCGGAAAATAAGAAATTAAGAGCAGGGCCCATTTCATCATCAGCCCCTGTCTACCCCAAACGCAGAGACAGCATCCTCCGGCAGAGCTCCCGGAGGGCGGGACAGGGGAGCTTTACCTTAGCATATGTTAACTATTACAAGATGTCTTGATGGAACACAACGAAATGACTGGTAATTGACATAAAATATGACAAAGTGTTAGAGTCTTTCTGAGGAAAGCGTCGCGTATTATGGCGTATCAGCTCCGTAATGTGACTGATTAATGAAAGATCGGCCTCGCACTCACTCAGCTGATTCTGTGAAAAATGAGTTTTGTGTTGTCATTCCGACAAGCCAGCAACCACGGCCGGAAAAGACTATTAGCCGGAATCATTATCAATAGCCATATTTTCAAACTCTATTATGGCAATCAGGCTAGAATTTATTCAATAGATTTAGTTCATTTGGTTGTAATTGATAAATAATCAAAATTTATCAATGTACTTGCACACATTTCACTAACAATCAGGGAAAACTGCCCCATTTACCAGCTGACTTGGTCCAAATTAGAGCTAAATTGATGATCAATTAATCTTGGGAGGGGTAGTGCGCCGTGTTTAGAAGAGGAGCGGCAGAAATGTGGCGGTGTGGAGGGAGGAGAGAGAGGGAGGAGACGAGGAGAGGACGATAAAGAGAATGGATGGATGGGGAAAGCGTGGGATTTGTGAGAGTGAGAGAGGAGCTGAACTGGCTGGTAAGTAACGCGCTGAAAACACAAGGAAGCTGCGACAACACAGAAATACGACAATGTGTGTGTTTGTGTGCGTGTGTGCGCGCGCGCGGGTGTTTTCTAGCTTTATTTTTAGAGGGGTTGCTGCATTGCTTTCACACGCTGCCTAACCTTTTTGGTATGTGTGCCAATATATGTCTCAGAGTGAGTGAGCCACACACTTGAAGTATCAGGTAGCTCAAGTTCGGCAAATCAGACTGAGCAAGGTCAAAGAGACTGATCCCATTTATTCTTTAATTTGCTGAGGCATTAAATTGCATGATGTGGCTTTGCTGCAGTTTCATAATTACCAGCACATGTTTCTAATTTCAAGCTACTCAGAGACACTACTGACCCAAGTCCTCCCATTTATCTGGTGTTTTAAGAGCACAATTGTGTGTAGAAGGTATGTTCACATACATATTTGTTTTTTGTATTTGAAAAAAAAAAGGATAATATTACTAAATTGTTCACACTTTATCCACTTCTTATACTATAATGTGATGTTTATTTTCTCCATTTTACCATAGTAGTATATTGATATTTACATCAATAAAATCATACACATTAATAAATCTAACTTGAAATAGCCTTTGCTATAATACCATGACATCAAGCTAATTCCTTTGTGACTGAAAAGACTTAAACTTGCATTGTTTTTAGGCTAGATTGTAGAAAAGGGTCTCGTTAACTGTGTCCAAGGCTCCCTGGCACCTGTAATGTAAGGCACTCATTACCTTCAATGATGCATTACAGCTTCCTAATGATAGAGCCACAGTAATAGACCTAACTAATGACCAGACTTAAGAAAGAACATATTCTAATAGCTGGAGCAGAACTGGAGGCAAAGTCAAGGTGTCAGGGAAGAAAAAGGGATTAGATCTGCAGACAACTGGAAAAGCTTAAGTGACTGAGTGTAAACACAATAGATCAACAGACTGTGCTAAACAGTTGTGAAGACTTATTTAAATAATTTACATTGTAGCTAAATTTGCTTGAAGTATGTTTTTGTTGACATTAGTAAGAGGTAATGTAAACATGCGAGCTTCAAGATAAAGTAGAATCAACTTTTTAATCCTCAGGATATTCTCTCAGCCACAGAAAAAAGATAGATAGATAGATAGATAGATAGATAGATAGATAGATAGATAGATAGATAGATAGATAGATAGATAGATAGATAGATAGATAGATAGATAGATATTATAAGTTACGTGAAAGAGAATAAAAAAACATTCACATTTAGCAAACCACCCTTTTACAGAACAGTTCATAAACAACTGACCCTTCATCCTACCATATAAATGCCTCGAGGCAACTGTTGTTGTGAGTT
>VUQR01008061.1:17002-34238 GCA_015108515.1 Hemichromis elongatus | reverse complement strand
TCATCTTTAATAAAATGATGAGCGTTGCTGCTTTACCAGGTGTAACAATTAAGTTTAACATCCATGAAAACAGGATTTATTACATTTAACGAAGTTAGAAGTTAGCAGGAAGTTAGCTCGCTAGTTCCCACCTAAACATGATATAGCATGTTCTGACTGAGAGATTTATGAAAACATTCAAACGTACAGCTCTGCTATCACTTCCAACATAAACGAAGACAGAAAACTAAACAGCAGTGACGTTTGTAGGGTTACTGAAGTTGGACAAGAAATTGACCATATTTGCCAAGACGGAAACTGACAAAAATCCCAGTCTTCAGCAGGGCTTTAGTTCACGACACTGTACCTGATCATTACAGTCTTGCAGGCACATTATCACTAACCATGTAATCGGTCCATCATTTCGGACATGTGACAATGAACAAAGACCGGTCTGCAACTGTCTGGCAAACAGTGGTCACGAATTTGTATTCTCCACCCATTTGGCAAAAACCTCGTTTCTTTGGTAGCTACCAGGTTGCCGTGGTCACCCACAGTTTGCATGGAACTTGTACACAAAAATAAAGCAGCTAAACTCTGAAAAGCATGAAGAGCTTTTACTTTGAAGGTGAACAATCTCCATTTCCAGTGTGAATTTTTCGCGTTTTGCTGCCACTCAGCAAGTGTTTGCAGACAAGTCTGCATCTTCCACACAAACGACAGGCGACCACGGTACTCTGCTAGTGAGCACAGAGTCAACCGCTCACACCTCAAGTCTCCTGGTTGAATCACGACCAGTGTGGAAGACAACTTGGTAGGCAATGTGCACATGAGAAACCATGAGTGCAGTTAGCCGAATCTAATATGATGGGTAAGCTGGTTACATGAGTACTCCTATTTCCTGTCAGAGAATCTCACATTGTAGATTCAGCAACTTCTAGGCCTTTTTCAGACAGGACCTAAAAAGTACCTCATAACAGAGATGTCTCCAACAGTGAAACGAAACAAGGGTGAATAGTTTCCAGATGTTACTCAGGGACAGTTTAGGTGTGACAGGGTTGAATAGCTGCAGCTAGCCCCCCGTACTAATGCTATTGACTGTTACTACAGAGAAACCCCTGGTTACCTGATTTAGTCCAACACACCAGCTTAGCGTTTCACTCAGACATGATTTTACTTTGGTTATTTTCATCACGGTCGTAGTTCATGATAAAATAATCAGATCGGATGCTTTGGGAGTTTGGATGAAACAGTTGATCTGTATCAGCTGTATTGGAGTGTCAGATGGCCCGCAAATAGACACTGACCAAGGAAAAGTCATTAACCCCGCCCTTCAAATATTGGACGTTTAATGTCCGGCTGTAGTTCTCACCTGGAAATCAAATTCCTGCTGGGTAAAACAGGCTTCATTCAATTCGTCCTTCACTTCAGCCTGCTGACTGCTGGAGGCAACGAAGGAATGTCTCACTTTTGAAGCGTTCGTGATAACTGATGTGCTTTTAATCACAAAGGAGGAGGATATTTGTTGAAGCAGATCATTCTTTGGGTCTTTTCTCTACATTACGACTAAATGAGATCCTTTAGAGGGATGCTGCAGATTTATTCTCTGCTTTGCAGCGATCTGTCACTCTTTCTGTGCACTTCCTGCTGTTGTTGAGCTCCTCCACTGTAGATACCCGAAGACTCATTGTGCCACTCTGCCGGCCGCTCGCTGCTCTCATATCAGTCTGAGTGCTTTGAGAGCATGACATAGTGGAGAGAGCAGAGACGGCTGTGTGCGAGGGAGAGGGAGTAAATAGCATCCCAACTGCAGAGATGGCATTTAAGTGTCTCTCCCTTTGCACTCCAATAGTACTGCAGACCCATTACCTCAGCGCGAGCCTTTGTGTGTCTACCAGCATCCCCGTGTGTGTGTGTGTGTGTGTGCCTCAAATGTATTTCCGAGCCATTCCTCCAATCATCTCCATTCTCCCACGCGACTCACCCGCTACCTTTCCGTTCTGATCTTTTTCTCATTCATCATGCTTCCCCTCCTGTCCTCCTGCCAGAGGTCTCTGCTAAGGTGTAATTTAGCTCCTGCTGCTCTCTAATTTCTACCTTAGTCAGGATGGGCGTGGCTGGCCCCCCTGACACCATGGATACAATCTGTCAATCATTCCCCACAGCCAGGAAATTGCGTTCAAAGCGAGAGTAATTATTAAGTCTGCCCTGTGTGGGTTGCATTGAACACCCTCTCCGTTTGGCACACAGAGAAATATGTCCTCAGAGGCAAGGCCGGGTGGATTAGCGAGGCTTTTATTGCTGCTTAGAACAAGGTGAGCGCTCTCTCATCTCACCTTTTGTCTTGTCTAATCTCTTTGCTTTTCCTTTCCAACTGTCCTCATTCTTCGCTCATCGATATCAAATGCAGCCGCTAAACCTCCCGCTCTACGAGAACATTTAAAAGAGCGAGGGCTGGAAAACAACACTTCTTGATGTTTATGCCCAATTTACTGCAGGTATCTGTGTGAAAACAATGGCAGAAGCCAGAGGTGAAAGCATGAAAGGAAGTCTCCCTAATGTGAGTGCGTTCAGCGAATCCTGTTTGTTAAAGTCCTTGAAAAGCTGAAATCAAACCCGGTGAGCAGGATGTTGTAACAGTCTGTCTCCTGGCTGCGTTGCTGCTGCTGCTTACCTTTCTGTTTCCACACAAAAATGTTGATTTATTTCCAAGCCTCGCATTCAGGAACCACATGCCTTTGTTTGCCAGCGTACGGCTGAATAAACGCTAGGATTATGTGGATTCTAGTGCTCAAACCACAGAGTTTAAATAGCATCAAGGACAGCAATTCCCAAGATGCCTTGCGCCAACATTTGCTGATAACTTCCCCTTGTCATTTTTAATTACCGCCAGCCTCTTCTTCAGTCACCTGTATCAGTGTTGACTAACCATAGAAACCTTGTTAGAACAGACTCGGTAACCTCTGCTCATGAGCAGATAAGTCTGAGTTAACAAGATGTCCTGCTGCTGCTGCTGAATGACTCGACTTCTGACCTCCAACCTTTATGTACAGGACATATTCTTCATTAACGGCGTCCTGCTGAAGGCCAGCGCTGCACACAGAGTGCAGCTTTCTAGATTTCTGGAGGCTTTTACATGAGCTTCAGCCTCAGAGGTGGGTTAGCGTCACAACCTATTTCTGCCACGGGTATGTGAAATGCTTCAGAGTCTGAAAACTGAAGTCTATGTTCAGCAGGGGATGACTCGTCTGATTGTAAGAAGAAGCCTGATTGTACAGAAGTCTATGAGGAAACGAACATGCTGCTCATGGATCTCTGAGCTCAGTAAACATTACAGACTCCTGATGGGTTTATGGTTTACTTCCAGTCTTATTGAATATGACATGATGTTCATTTAGGAAATTATGATCCCATTACATTCAAGAAGGACTGGAAGGTCTTCAAAAAGCTAAGATGGCAACAGCCAGAATTCTTTTATGGATTTTATGAACCGATGAGTGGCATCATGGTGGCGTCATCTATATCTATATGCAGTGTATGACGGCTATACCTGACAAAGACAACTCCCCCTCTCTTGACTTCCTGCTCAGAGGGCACTCCCAACCTCACCTCAGTCTCTTGGTTGAAAGTCATGGTGTCTGATAGCAACAAGATCAGTAAGCCCACATTTCTATACAAACACGCGATAAATGCAAAACAGCCAAATAGATATGCTTATGGGAATTAGTTTCTGTTTAGTTTTTTATTTCAATACAACAAATATTTTGAGCTCGTAGGACACCAGTTAGGGCTCCTTCACAGTCTAAGTTGGATGATTCATGCCGCTGTAAAAGAATCATTATTTGTTTGAAATCTGTTTACCTCCCTGATGAAGGGATGTTTTAAATAAATGTGACAGTGCCATGGGAATACAATTATTTAACTGTTTGAAAGCACTTCAGAACTTTTGGGATTTTTAAGACACCATGTCTACTCGTGTCAGCTAGTATTACTGAGAGAACAGACTTTCACAAATACAATGACAACCAGAATGGGTTTGCTTATGCTGATCTTAAATCAGAATTAAACCAGGACTAACATTAACACAGTGGGAGTCATGAATAACATAACCTATAAACCTACAAACTGGTCTTAACCCAAGTCTTTGAACAGATGGTATGACTGGGAACTTGATTCCTCAAGAACCAAATGATAACCAACAAGCAAAATGCTTCCAAGGCAATGTGCACCCATATTCTCAAACATGTAAAACTACTGGATATGTACCGTTTGAGATCTCCATCACCATGTCTCAAACAGTAAATCAAACTAAACAGTAGTTACAGCAACCGGTTCAAACAAGAGTACAAATCTATAAGACTCTCCAAAGAATATTAGTCACAAAACTAAAAACCAAAGCCACCCCAAGCCCACTCAGAAGAACAAACACAATTAATTTCAATAAATCAAGAAGGCCTTAAAGATCCCGGACAAGCCCCTAGTCTTCAACAACTTGCCCAGATTAAGTGCCATACAGGGACCTTCAAAGATTAAAAATTAAAAAAAACACTGAAAGGCCTCAGAAATTATTCATTGTATCAAGGTAAAATTTTACATATATTTAATTAAATATGGTATAAAAATCAGCTGATTCAGAGCAGGTCAGGTGGGAATATCAACCAGAACCACCTCCAAGTCAGCTCAGTGGCTTAACTAGTACTTCTAAGCTTACTGGCTTTGGAATTACCATTTAAGCTGTTTTTGCTTTAGGGAACATGTTAGTTAGCTCAGAGTGCTAATAATGAAGGAATACTTTAGACATTTTTTTACATTTGTCTATGATTTCATGTTTTATAATACTGATAATAAAACAAAATTCAGACATCAGTGTGACTGAGCTTGATAAACTTCTCTTGACGGCAAAGGTTGAAGATGTTTGCTCAATTTTGTAACCACATCATAACATGGTGCTAATATTTCCTATGCAAAACACAAATGCTGCTAATCCAACAGCCCAGATGTGTATTTGTCTGCATGCATGCAAACGCACTCTCTATACATGGTTGTGAACCTAAGCCCTGTGTGTGCATGTCTGCAGAGTCTTATGGCATTTGCAGGGCCTCTGAGGGTATTCAAACATTCAAAGGCTGAAAGAGGTGGAGGATACGGATGGTGCGCCAGCGTCTAAAAGGCGGGGGGTGAAAAAGGATGGAGCGAGGGGGCTAATTAACATATTAATGACCCCACCTTCCTACAGCTTCTGTCGGATAGTCCAAACACTTTGATAAGTATGCAAATGAGAGCCGCACCATCTGAAGAGGGAATTAGCTCTGCCAGAGAGAAAAGGGGGGGAGGCAGGGAAGGAGGCAGGAAAGGATAGAGTGTTAGGAAGAGGAAGAGGAGGAAGGAGAGTCAGGCATGCTGATGAACTGATATCTCCATGTTTATTTTAGCTGTCTTTAATTATCTTCTTTGCACAGCGTGCCTCTGTGTTATAAAACCACGAGCGGTGAAAGAAAAGACTTCCATTCTTGCCACTCTTGGATCGATGCAGCGGCGCCCGTCAGCCCCGCGGCGAAGTACAGAATGGCTGCAGGGGCTCGAGCCCGTGGGCGGCTCGGAGCGACGACCCCGAGCAAAAATGGGTGGGTCAGTATAACGCAGCCTATCATGGAGCACAGTGAGCTATAAGGACGAGGGAGACGTGCGGGTGAGATAAAGAGAGGGAGAGTGGATCTGTGCCGTGTTGATCGCTTCCTGTTTGGCCTCGTTTCAGCTCTAACGCTGACGATCTAAAGCCCTCTTCCTCGGCCATCGGTGACCACCTCATCTCTTTTGTGAGGGAGCAGGAGTCTGACAGGGGAAAAATGAGGAGCTTTAGCCGTTATCCTCCTTACTTAACTGTTCTCAACACTTCAGAGATAAAGCACAGAGGGACTGACAGCAAAAATCTCGGTGTTCAAAGTGAAATCAAGCAAATGTGGATTTGACTTCCTTGATGTATTTATATTTTTTGCACTCAGTTTCTCAGGATTTTTCACAATGCAGCCCAGCATTGTGAAAGCTTCAGTTCCATTTTTGGATGAAGAACTGCACACAACGTAAAAATATCTGCACGAATCTTGGCCTTTGTTTGAAATCAGGGGAATTCTTAACACCATAATTAGCAGAAGCCTGTGCTGTCCTAGTTATGTAAGACGGCTCTTTTTGTCTTTTTGAAATTGGATTACCGCAGGAGGAACCATTTATTTCAGAAATGGGGGGGCTGGGGGTAATTTTTATCCCGGCGGTTCTATCGTACAGTCTCCGGCAGGAAGCTGTCCTCCGCCGTCAAGCCCGTGCTCAGTTCTTATACACCCCAATAAACATGATTAGCATGGCAGACTGTAAATATGCAAATGACAGAGGAGATGTGGAGCGAATGTTTATGCTGTGAGCTTTCCCGTCTGCACAAACTCGCCTCCCCGCCTATCTCACGGTGAGCTTTATTGAGACGGGGTCCTCTCTTAAAGCCACCTTTGCTTTTTTTCCTTCATAAAAGAAATTCATCCATGTAATTGGAGCTTTAAATGTGAAAGGATGCTTTTTCCTTCAGTGTCTTTGCTGCTTTCGCTGCACACAGACGAAGGCAGCTGCAGTGGCCGCACGCTGAAAGCACCCTCTCTGAACAGCTTCTTCCCACACGAATCTGAATTATGCTCTATATGCGTGCCTTTCTACTGCACTCTGACTTCAATTAGCCATCCTGCACATCTATGATTACCGTGCCAGTTGATGGTGACTGAAAAGCCAGACGTGATGTCTGTAACCGAGAGAGTCAGAGACCCTACCGGTGTACCGCGGCTGAGACCTGAGATCCCACTGCCTCAAATGATTCACATTCTGTATAATCTATGAAAGCGATTTAAATAAAGTTAATCTGAGTGGATGAAATGTGTGCTACAGCCCAGCTGCTACTGTATTTTGATGCCAGTTATTCACTGAAGTAGATCTTTTCTTCTCTTTTAACCTTGAGATTTTTATTCTCACTCCATTACAGCAGCTTTGCATGAGTCACAGTTCAAAGTAATCATCTATATAATAATCCTCCTCCTCTGTATGAAACAAACTGCTTTAGCTCCTCCTTTCTTCTAATTGGCTGCCCCTCCTAAACAAAGGTGGGTGGGGCTTCTATGGACAAGATGGCCAAATTATGACGTCACCTCGATCTAAGAGTAGAAAAAACTGCGATAAACTGATTGTTTAGAGCGACGTGCAGCCCGAGCTTCTCCTTCGCAGGGATTACTGCACATACACTGATTATTAGAAACTTTGCTTGAATGTCACTACTGCACAATCAGAATAGGTCCACTTACCACATACAACCATTGCAATACATTATTGGTAAGCCAATACTAATATTATCTAAATATTGTTAATGGTCGATCTTGTAATATTATATTCACATATTTTAAACATGTTTTCAGATGAAATTAAATCAAGTTTGTTTCTGTTTTTTTCTAACCATCTTTTAGAATAAAAATTATATGATTACAAAGGAACGCAGATCAAGATATTAAGAAATTAACATTGACATGTAGATAAATATCAAAGTATAAATATTTTGTTAAATCAACCTTTAAAGTATTATTAGTAAAATCACATGAGAAAGGTCCAGGTCTGTGTTGGTTTGGGGGATAAATCAACAGTTTTAATCTTTGAAAATTCATAGTTTTTCATATTAATCTCTTTACCCAGCACTGTATTTTTTCTCTTCTCTATCTCATTCTCACTGCATTCATAACTGTATCTTGTAATCATGTATTGTCCGAGCTGAATAGGATTTTAAACACATACGCAGAGCCAAACTGCCCGCGTGACCCAGCTCGGCCCGCTCTATGCAAAGTCAAGCGTGTTCGCCCTGTAGACTATCAGCTCTCCGGGGAGAGAGGCCATCGAGCAGCATTATCGACATTATAGACGCCTCGGCCTGGAGATAGGCTTCCCATCGATCCCCTGATTAATTACTATCTGCAGGCAGCAGCACAGTGAGGGATGGAGGAGGAGAATGATAGAAAAGGGGAGAAAGACGGAAAGAGAGGGGGAGAGAGAGCAGGGAGACTACACCTTGGACTATCTATGAATATCAGCTAAAGGCTATGCAGTAATCTTCCAGGTGGAATATTATTTATTGATATATAGGTAGGCAGGAACGCTTATCTTAGCTGCAACCAGCCCCCCGAACACACGGCCAAGGACAAAGTGAAACTCACACATTACTGTGGTGGAAACAACCCGCAAAGACAAGTAGAGGACACTGAGGCGTCCACACTTAGATTTCCAACCCGCTTACACAACATCGCTAACAGAGAAAAACAAGCACATATGTTTATTCTAGCCTGTGTGTGCACCGCTAACCCAACTGTCAGCACCACAGGCCTCGTTTTAGCCTCCACCATCTTATGTTTTGGGAGCCTGAAGAGTCCATGTTGGTTAAACGCACAGTCTATTCATAGCTTTGTTAGGAGCTGTTCAGGAACTTCACAGAGTCACATGGCCTGAATGGAGGCGCACAAGCTTATTGACTTATGCTACAGCAGGGGGAGGACTGTAGCCGCAGGCTTTAACTGGAGTTCATTATTGGTGACTGCTTGTCCTGACCAGGGGATGGAAAAGAAACTAGCAAAAACTGCAGTTCCTCTAGTGTCCACTCGAAGACCCAAAAGTGAGTCAGGCCCTACAACTGTTGGTTTGTGGCCTCTCTGACTGACAAGTGGTGACACAGGCGGCTGTAGCAGCTAGCAGCTAGCTTCACCTCTGAACTGGGCTTCTGAACCATGTTTGTACGGTTGAAGCATTTTTAGTGACATCATCGACCAACAATATGGCTCCTGTGATGTTACTGTACTAACAGACCACATAGGAAGTCTGAGATCATTTTGACTGAAATTCTAGGGTTTTATTTGGCAACCCAGAAGTGCCTCAAATGTGCCTTCCTTTTAATGGCCACAAGGGGGCAATATGCATGAGTGCCTATTTTAAATTGCCCTTCCATGCCAGTTAACATCATTTACCACTTTGTAAAAGTAAATAATGTGTTGCAATAAGCTTTATTTGACGATGATATACAAACTAATTCAACTGGTGAATATAACATGAAAAAGCTCTCCCAGGGAGGAAAATCATCCAGCTTTAGCGCGATCTGAAGATTATTCAGTGACAAAGGTTCAAAATAACTAAAGGTTCAGAAAAAGTCTCGGGTTCCCGTAAACCACAGCAGCTGTTTGAAGGTGTAAGGAGATCTCACAGATGTCTGTTTACCCAGCATGGATTTGTACATACAAATAGGTTAGTGATGCTTCCTTAGGCTTAATGAAGAGCTTGACTCTGTGTAGCCAGCTAAGTAAAGTATGGTGTCATCTGTATAAAGGTTCATATTCTTTGGTATATATGTTATTAATGACAAAATAAACTGGACTGAACCATGGTGGACTCCTTTTAAACTCTTCAGGAAACATGCACGGTCGCTCCTGAATGGTTAACGCAATCAGATTATTCTTCTGGACCAAGGGATTAATATTGCAGTTATATTGTGTCACAAACATAACTGCTGTTATGGTACCACGACCCAGGCTGAAGTCAGAGCCAAGATAAAAACAGCCAAACATTTTCAGCCAAGAGTTTAGCCCAGGGGTGGCCAACTCCAGGCCTCGAGAGGCCGTGTCCTGCATGTTTTAGATGTGTCCTTGATCCATCACAGATGATTTAAATGGCTAAATGACCTCCTCAACATATATTGAAATTCTCCAGAGGCCTAATAAACTAATCAATGTGATTCAGGTGTGTTTACCCAGGGTGAAATCTAAAACCTGCAGGACACCGGCTCTCGAGGCCTGGAGTTGCCCACCCTTGGTTTAGCCGTAGGGTGATATCTGTTTAAACCTGAAGGGTCACAACCCTCAAATAAGATGCATGATGCTAGACTGCAGACTCAGATTTAAAACATAAGTTTTAGGCTCAACAATAAAAATCATTTGCAAACTTCAGAAGGTAGGAATTCAGCCTGTCAGGTGACCTTCGTTCAAAAAAACTAAAAAGTATACACACAGTGTAAATATAAACTTCAAAACATTTTACATGCAATCAACATTATTTTACAGTCCCATCCAATAACATTTTATTTTTATAGCACCACTTCATAGCAAGGAGCTTTAACACCTTAGAACTGTGGCTCCAGTCACGTTACCTTACTGAAAGCATGTAAATTAAGCTAATTGGTATCTTGTAGTAGTTTCTGACACATTTGGATGGTTTTAGAAATCACGGCACTTCCTAAAACTGTTCTGGGAGGAAACTTTTGCAGTGACAAAGAGAATAAAGTTCTACCTTCCACCCACTCCAGTCACCCAGCGAGAACTTTTAGGGCTGTAGGCGTAGAAAGAGAGAAGGAACTGTGCTGAATGCTTAATGAACTGATAATCGACTATCATCGAACTAACATTGAGAACATGAGACAAAAACAGACAAGAAAACCTCTTATTTAATATTTTATGTGTGGGGGGGAGTTGGAGTTGTTTTTGTTCTGCTGCTATCAGAGGATATCCAAAGGGAGGGACACCGAGTGAGAAGCTCACACAGAGAGGCAGGAATAAAGAAACAGTCCCGAGTATCTCATCATGGAGCAGAGGCAGGCTGTTGATGTGCAGGCAGAGTTTGAACCAGTAAAACACTGGAGTGTCAGATTATATGAAGATGTGTTTGTCTTTGCATTTATGGTGTGTGTGTGTGTGTTTTCATTCCCACTGACCTGAAAAGCTCTGTTAATGCTGGATCCACAGGCACTGAAAGAGAAACGGAGATTATGAAACATCTGAAATCCACACAGGAAGTCGTCCGAATGGCCACAGCTGTGACGTATCATCTGCATTCGTTTACCGTCAAATAAATCATGAGGGAAGCTCTCTGGGTCGCAGAAAGGAGGGGACTGCGCTGAACACACAACTATATTCATGATGTGTATGTCTATGCGAAAGCTTTTGTGTAATTTGTCTGGAGTTTATTTTTGTCATCTGGATAAATGGAAACGCTACAGCGTCACAATCAGACTTAGAGTTAACTAACATTTTTATATCACTTTCATATTTATTAGGACGAGGGGTCCTGTGACTGTGACTCACACTGAAACTTACACTTTTGACATTATTGACATTTTTCATGTCCAAATTTTAAAATGAGTTTTAATATTAATAAACTGTCTGTAAATCTAAATAACTACAATTACAAATTAAAATGATTAAAATCTATGATGTTAAAAATGAAAGAATCTCAACGTGTAAACTTAGGACCATAAAGACCAAAGAGCTCATTAGAAATACAACAAAGCTAATAATACAGGAGTCGTATCTAATAAGACCAAGGAGCTAATCCACAAAACCACTTTGATATATTTGTAATTTGTCTATGTGGCAGTATTGTATTTTTATATGGAACTTCTGGTTTTTATGTTAGTAAATTGTGAAACGCTGTATTGGTTTTGCTGTATTCAAAGGCAGGTGGAACAGTAAAGTTTAATGAAAACAAAACTCGTAGAGGAACCGATTTTTGGAAATTTGTTTATTTATATTTAACATCTGTGATTTTAAAAAGTGTAAAATGTTTGAGTTTTATGACTGATCATAAATTAATGTATAAATATGTTGAAAGGAAAAAATAACCTTGTGAGATCTAAGCCATCGTTAACAATAAGAAGTTTTGGTTTGTTACAATACTTCACTTTAATTTATGGGAAAAACGTCGTGTAAACAATGGAAGCTCTGAAAAAACAACAACAATTAAAAAAAAAAAGGATTATTCCTTAAAATGCTAATCTGAAGACCTGGATTAGTCAGAAGCAACACGGTCTTATAATTTTATTGTACAATGGCGATAAAGGGCTATTCTATTCAATTCTTTTCTATTTTATTGTGAAGTTTGGGATGCTGCCCTTTGGTCTACAGACATGACCCATGAGCAAAGCACCAGACTCATCACTATGTGTGATAGATTACCTGGACTAACCCAGGACAGTTATTTTTGTCCTTTAAGTCCAGTCGAGATGATTTGTTTTTGCCTGATTGCCAAAAGTCACATTTAAACAAAGCTCATGTTCTACTGCTTTGAACTGACATATGGAGCTTAAACAGGAACTACATGGCTGGGATTAAATAGGTAGAGCTGTAGAACAATATGGGGTTTAAATATGACTGGGATTAAGAGAGAGAGTTCAGAACGCAGTCCTGTGTTGTACTGCAGACGCTCTGTGTTTAAATAATTCTGCCTTTGCCGTCGGTCTAAATGAAAGGAACGACCATCTCAGTGACACATCTTTGGTTTCGCCTGGACTTCAGTCAAACGGCTGACAAGCTGCTTAATCCTCGTGATGTAGGAGCAACGGTCACCACGTTTATCCTCGTCTGGTCAAAGATGTCGGGCACTCCGAGTCGGAGGGAATAAAATATGAATTGAGCATCAGAGATGTTTCAGACCTGCGAGAGTGGAGCGACCTTTGGTGAGGCCTTGATTCGGTTTTACTGAGATGTTCCAAAGGAGCGTCACTGAGCTGCCTTTACTTTGGTTTAAATAGAGTTCAGTAATCTGTTTTCACTTTGCAGGCTTCTGTAGGAGTGGATATCGCCGTGGTAGATATTTCATTTTGAACAAAGCTCTTAAAATGTGGATTTCTGTTTCTGTCAGATATAAAACGAGCGATAGACGAGCAGAGAGCGGCGAGAAAAGCCAACTCAAGTGTGACAGTCTGGGATTTGTGCAGTAGCGTGTGCGCTGTGTGTGTTTGTGTTGGGGGAGTGAAGGTCACCCTGAGTGGTGTGCGTGTGTGTGTGTGTGTGTGTGCGTGCGGATACCTTTGGAGCGTGTGCGATGGCGCTTATCATCTGCATCCACCTCCATCTGCAGAGAGGCACAAACAAGCTGTTAAACACACAACACACACGTCGCAAAATTAGCTTTCATTTGGATCCATGTTCGATCAGGTGCTCGCGACTTTTTCTGCAGCTTGTCAAACATTTCAGTTCACACCTGACATTCGAAAGAACATTTCACGGAGACGACTGACGGCAGCGTTTGTGTAAACGATTAAAATCCTTCAGTGAGATTCAGGTTGTCGCCCTGCACCGGGTAACAGAGACCTAAAAAACGTATGAAAGCATGTGGACAAAGAGCCAAACCCGCGGCTACAACGATCATGGTGTGCTTTGCTTTTCCTTACAAACTTTTCAATTTCCACAGTCATATCTGACCAAAACAGATGAATGAGGTTGTGGACCGACTCCAAAGAAGCATCATGAAATGTTTTATGAATAATAATGTGGTCACTGTTCATTCATCCTCCATCTGGCCCACAACACAAGCTTTCATTCAGACACATGTGACCATTCAGTCAGTCATTTTACAATATAACCTCATCAATCATCAGACCAGCTCTTCATTGACTGGGATAAATATTTCGCCTTACTTTCATACGGAGCCCTGCTGTGGCCACCAAGCAGCACCGAATGTCCACAGGTACAGCTGTTCTGAAGGAGGAAACGGTTTGTGTATCAGGCCAGTTTAACAAGGTAGTTTATGAGGACTTACTCATTGCTGGAGCCCCTGGTGGACATTAGCGGAACTGCAGGTTAATTTTTTTATTTTGACTAGCCTCTCCCTTACAGATAGGGTGAGGACTTCAGCCATCCGCGAGGGGCTCAGAGGAGAGCTGCTGAGGCTGCTGCCCCCACGACCTGGCCACAGATAAACAAAATAAGATGGATGGATTTGATTTGATTTTTCTGGAGGTTTCTGCTTGGATGCACGCACGCAGTCCATGGATATGGCCCGGTAACCAGGCCCGCAATACCGTCGCATGCCACCTTCGCGTCCACATGTTTCACGTCCCTAAAACGAACAAACAGGACTTCAAGGCTGCCTTCACAGAGGCTACATCGGTCTGCCTCGTAGTGTGAGGCAGCCACGACGAATGAAAGCTGAGGAATCATCAACGACGTTCATCAACCGCCAAACTGAAAATGGAAGCTTTTAATATTCTAATAAGCAAAAATGATTTCACTTGGCTCATTGAAACCAATACCAAAACACTGAGCATGGGCTTCACAATAAAAGCACTTCCTGTCAGCAGCTTTAGTAGCTCCTCCCGCTGATTTGAAGTGATTGTTGGGAATTCTCTAATTATTAACACGAGCCATGCAAGCACATGAAGGAACAGACTTTTACATCTACATGAAAGGTACAGATACGGTAGCATCCGCCCTAAAAGAGCCGACATGAGGTACAAAACCCCACAAGGTGACTTTTCATCCAGTCTGAGGTGGATTACACATGTTGGAGCGATACCATCGCTGCTCGTTGTTCCAGAGAAGCTTTGATAAAACAGAAGAGCACTGGGCATTTTAGTCTTATTTTAATCTCCCACTCCCATACACACCAACAACACACGCTCAGCCGCTCCCTCCTTACCGCACTAATAAGATTTACGAGGTATCCTCGCTTTTCATCATTTTATTTTTCTCCCGTCGAAACATTTATGGGCGTTCGTAAAGAAACACACCATTAGAGCTGAGGGGCTCTACAGTAAAGTAAGTGTGGTGTTAATAAATCACGTTTAATAAAAAGAGACATCCAAACAGGCCTCCGTCACAGCCCAAAGCTGGCAGGCAGGCATGAATATTTAGGGACATCTGGAAATAAAGCAGCGACGCTCAGAGGTGCTGGGATTTATGACGGGTTGTTGAGAGGATAAACCAGCCTCGGAGGGATGTGCAGGTCTGACATACATGAGCCCCAGTGGTATCATGGGTAGGACAAATGTTACTGCGTGGCCACAAGAATCTCATTTCATTTCAAACTTTGGACATTGGATTATTCTTCACGGTTTTCGCTTCACTTCATCAGCGGAGATGGCAGCCTGCACGAGGGGGTTAGTCCGACACACGTGCGCTTCAGTGGGAGGCCCTTCAACATAAAACACCTTCAAAAATGACTCCGAACCTCTCAGCTGCCTCCAACATCCTGTGAACTGATTTGTAAGTGAAGGCGACAGCGCAGGCCTTTCCACGCGTGCAGAGATATCAGCTGTGGACTAGAGCCTGGCTTGTTTAAATGCACACACATGCATACTAACAGAGCCTATCTGAAGCTGTCACGCTCTCTCTGAGGGTTTGAAGCGAGGCCCGCGTCGCCGCCGAACACGAGCGAATCCGGGAAGCCTCGTCGTTTACTTCCCTCGAGCTTCCTCGGGAGACTTGGACCCGGGAAGCGTGCACGCCTCTGCGGCTCGCCATATGTTGGCGAGTCATGCGTATTCTGTCTGGCTTTTTCTCTCTCTTAGCACCCCATGGGAAAATGTCACGGCTGTAATGAAGGTTAGCCTGCTTATTGAGGATTAGGAGGAGGCCCACTCCTTCTCTGTCTGTGTCTCAATTAGAGCTGGGATCAATGGCATTAAAGGCCCAGATGAATGACCACTGAGTCACGCTGATCCCTGCTCCCAAAGTTCAGACTGCTTAGTTAAGAAAACACCTCAAATAATGAGAAAACTCTGCATGTTTTATTATTTCTGCACAGCAAGCGAAGTTAACCCAACGAACTGAAATGAAATGAAAACTGTCCGCTGAACTTTTGGTAAACGTTTGCGTTCAGCGAGTAATGAATTTTCCCTTTTTTCATAAACTCGGCACGCTCATCGCTTTAAAAGTAAGAACCATGATTCAAAGGAGGACGTGGTCCTCTTTAGATCAGAGTCACACGACGGGCTGGAGACAAACGACTGTAAGCAACGAATGCAACAAACCTGCGATCCTGCTCTCTTTGAAGCAATTTGGTGCATTAATACTTCATAAAACAGGAACACGACTATCGCTGTGTGACTCAATGACCACACGTTTGTGATGCATCATCAAAAATCACATTGCTGCATATATAACTATCCAATCAGAACCTCACAGACCTGAAATGGTGTCGTAGCAGCTTTGCTCTTATATAAGAATAAACGAGAACATAAAGCCTGTCAGCCCGTCTCTGATTGATCATTGATTTATTAATCTGCATCAAAACTTCAGAAACTAAAAGTATATTTGTCAAAAGTCATTATAGGCCATTAAAGATTCAGAGATTTTGAATTGTGCTACACTGACAGCGATAAACGGACTCATCAGGTATCCTTCCTGCTCCTCCACCCAGAACATTTTAACCACATTCGGCTAAAATTACAAGAATTATTATAAAAGTTTCAGCAGAATTTATTCTAAATTTGTTGGATAACAGCCACAAATGTTTGTTAGCCAGTAAAAAAAAAAAAAAAAAGGAAATGCAATTTCACAACTTGAACATGTGATGTTTGGAGTTGGCCAATCATGTTTCAGACTGTAGGAATCAGAGGTGCCTAAATAGACCCACTGAATGGTGCTGTGTGCAAACATGACAACCACGTGTTCAGTAGCGCTGCGAGCCACAGCTCACACATCACTGCTTTTTATTCTCCGGCATCTTTATGACGTCACACAGATGGCCTTACATGGTCGTCCTCCACACAAAAGCCGCACCTGCCTTCTCTTTGTTTGTAAGAGAGTGCCGATCAGAGTAAAACTGTCTTAAAGGGGGAGGAGCTAAAGCAGTTTCAGACAGAGGATGAGCTGAGGGGGTTAAAGAAGGATTATTATGAGGAGTGAATCATGCAAAGCTGCTCAGGGTTAAAGCACAGAGCTGGAGGCAGCAGAATGAGTCCAGTTCAGAGAGGCTGAGAGTTTGGATGCAAACCTTAATGTTAATGAAGCAATGTGGAGTAATTCACTCTTCATTTCACGCATGACGTCCTCTCGGGTTTATTTGGTAGAATCCAAGCCGAGCACAATCCTTTTAGCGCGTCCTATTCACAAGTTCTTCACGTCTTTTCTGATTTGCATCCATGAATTTTAGCCTGGGCAGCACAACGACATGAAGCCAGGTCGTGAACAGGAGACAGACTCCAAATTCAGCTCACATACAGGAAACGGCAGCAGCATCGATCAGAGTCGAGAACAATAGAAAAATAAAATGCATCAAAAAATAGAAAAAAGGTTTCACGGAGGAGAAAGAACCACGGTGAGAAACGGGGTTAGTACTGGGATATGCACTGAGACACAGAACAAGCGTTTGTATGTGAGTGTATTAGGTGGTGATGGGGGGGGGCAGACATCTGTCACAACAGTTCACATCGTCATTGCTTCCCTTTGTTTTACCCTTGAAGTTTTGGGAGAATGCATTTCAG
>VUQR01008061.1:0-14206 GCA_015108515.1 Hemichromis elongatus | reverse complement strand
GTAACACACACACACACACACACACACACACACACACACACACACACACACACACACATGCACTGAAAGCAGAGTGAATCCAAACAATAGCTGCTCCCTGAGGACTAACAGCCGTACACAGAGTGTGTCTGCGTTATGTAAAAGGAGAGCTGGTGCTTAAGCGGACTTTACTTTGAACCAGCAGGGGGTCTCTCTCTACCCCCCATCCTCACACACACACACGCACACACACACACCTCTCCTTTCCACTTTCTTTGCAGCGTTTCTTCTTTGTAGTTTGAATGGTACGTGCGGAGGCAGCGTGGGTGGGGGCTGTAAGGGGATCGCACAAACAACTTTGAAAGTGGCTATTAACAGGAAACCCTAATGTGAAACAATGGGACACTCAAACTATATTTTCATTTTACGAGCGCGGCCCCGCTGCCTTTTGTTTCATGAAAAAAACGCGTCAGAGGCTGCTGGTTCGTATTTGATTACAGCCTCCGGGGCATTTCATTCAGAAAACGTGGGAATAAAACAAAGTCGGAGCGAATTCAGACGTGGGTGGCTGCGAGAAATGCAAAACCTTCAGATAAAATGGCAGCTCGAGAGGTAAAACAATCAATCGTGCCGTTTGCTTCCTGTTTCTGAGCACCTTTTTAGGCAAACGCTCCTCTGTGTCTGTTGGACGACTGTGCAAAAACGCATCGTTTTAATCTAAGACAACTAGTATCCAGTGAAAATGTAGGAAAATGTTCAAATGTTTAACAGTCGATGAATTTTCTGTAATCTCGAAATCTGCACTTTACCTCCAACATGTTTATTCCTGTCTATACTCATGAGTTACGGGGGATACAGGCATGCGGACGGATAGACAAATGCTGCTAGCGCTGCTGACCGAACGACCGAACCAACAAACGAACGAACCAACGAACCAACCAACGAACGAACCAATGAACAAACAAACCAACGAACCAACGAACCAACCAACGAACCAACAAACCAACAAACCAACAAACCAACGAACGAACCAAAAAACGAACCAACCAACGAACCAACCAACGAACCAACCAACGAACCAACCAACGAACCAACCAACGAACCAACCAACGAACCAACCAACGAACAGGCCTCGTCGGTTCAATTTCATGAAACATTTCTGGGTCCAAATCCTGCCCAGTATGTCTGTGAAGGCGCTCAGTCATCCAGGTCAGCGTAGTCTACAGAGGTTGGAAGGAAAAACCGTCTGGACTTCTTTAAGTCGTCTGAAGACATTTTACCTCTCACCTGAAGAAGCTTCTCAGATGTTTTTCTTTCCAAGCTCCAAATCCTGCCGCAGTTTTCCAAATCAAACCAACTCTCAGTCCGAGCTCTTTCAGCTTTGATGAATCCATATTTATGAGTAAGAAGATTTATGAGCGCTTAGCAGGAAGTTACGGAAGTATTTTCAGCTTTTGCTGGAAGTAAACAAAGACAAAAAACTGAATGCCTTCAACATTTGGAGGGTCGGACGTGTAGCGTGCTACAGGATGCTAGCCTCTGAGCAGCGGTCAGGCTAACATAAAGACATTAGCACACGAAGACTGTTCTCAATGAAATGGACCTGACTTGAGCCCAGAGAGGCTTGAGGTCAATAATGTAAAAATATCCTGAAACTAAGAGTAGATCTACGCCGTCGGATTTTTAAAAGCTGCACAGAAACATCACAGCTTTACGAGCAGGCGCTCCAACAGTGAAATAATCAGGTGTCACCCCAAGTTTCCATTTTTGTTCTAGAAAATTATATTTAAATGTTCACAGCATCATACAGAAGTCTCATGTTGGTTTATGTGTTTGGATTCATCATCGTACATCTTTAGTTGATATTTAGTAGTTGATACAGCAGTGCAGCTCCTGTATTTGAGTTCAGCAGTCGTCACGGTACAGGACGGAGAACATCGCTGGAGTCAAACATCTGAAGAGGGCGCCACATTTCACCAAATAACGATTAGCACTCTGGCTATAAGCATCCACACGGCCAGCACCGTGCAGAGCCTTTACCAAGGTCAACAGTGGCTCGACTCCACTCAGCATAGCTCATTTAACCTCACAGCAGCCACGTGATTGGTCAGATGACGTCATAAAAAATGGACCAAGACGCTGCAACAGCAAAAACAGGGTCCAGTGGTCCAGTTAGCAGGCAGCTAGCTGCTAGAGCCGCCTGTGACACTGTCCGCCTGTCAGTAAAAGAGGCCACGCCCCCAATAACGCAAAGTTTAAGTTTGAATTAAATGTAAACAGGTGAAGTTTCATGTAGCGTTTCCTCACTGTGTGACAAAATTCATTGAGTTTTGTGAACAATTTCAAGTGAATTTCTCCTCATTTTACCCCAAAAATACCTAAACACACACACACACACACACACACACACACACACACACACACACACACACACACACACACAATCCTGAGTCTTTATAATCAGAGTGTAAGTGATGGGTCTGTCCTCTGATGAAGGTCTTCATGTGGAGGCTGATGACAAATCACAGCTCTGTGACTCCTCATCAGCACGAAGCGTGTGTGTGTATGTGTGTGTGCGTGCGTGCGTGTTTGTGTGTACGAGTGTGAGAAAAGAGCGAAGACAAAGGTGTGTATGTGCGACAGAAAGCGATGCAGCGCGACTGTTGGTGGTGTCGATGTTGTTTCGGTTTGCTAATCTGCACGTTTCAGCACAAGGACAGCGACAGGCAGCAAAGCAAAGGAGGAATCGGCCTTCAGCTCAAATGGGAACACATACACACACACACGCACGCACTCTTACACAATCACACAGTCGCACACTGGGATGTGCACACAGCTATTCTTGTTCCCCTCCTTTGTTACAAAGGAAGAATATATGACCAAGGACTGTTAGACTGTGTGTGCGTGCGTGTGTGTGTGTGGTTTTTCTACAGTGTGTGTATTCCTCAGAGAAAAAGGAGAGACCATGCCTGCCCTTTTCTAGGCTTCTATATCTATCAAAGCCATAGTACACACTGTAAATAGGCTGGAAGACTGGCTGCGCACGCACACACACACACACACAGTGTAATGATACCCTATTGTATGGTGATGTACACTGCAGTATGGGAAATGGGCTGTGACACAAACTACACACATCACACCCAAAGAAATCACACCAGTCACTCAGAAACACACACACATATAAGCACATATTACAACAGAGACACATGCTTTATTCATGTGATGTGTGTGTATTCACACACACACACACACACACACACACACACACACACACACACACACAGCCTCTGAGAGCGACTGGGGCTGCCTGACCTACATTCTCGATATGTATACAGGCTGAGAGGAGATGAAATCTCTCTGTTTCTCTCTCTATGTTCCATATCCTCTATTCTCCTCACACACGCACACGCACACACACACACACACACACACACACACACAGAGGAGACGATGGAGGACCCATGCTGCAGACGCATCCTCAGCCATGTGTGTCCTGATTCTTCATCTTTGCCTTTAGATAGGAGGACGGCTCCGCTGGTTAAAGTCGGAGGTAAGACCTCAGACTGGAACGTCACCTGTCGGTCTGACGCGTCCTGTTGTGGACGACGGAGGATCCGACGCTGCTTTAATCACCAGTTTATGAAGAAATGTTCCAAAATCAAGAGTCAAACACAGAGATAATCTTTGTTAAACACAATAAGTCGTTTGGATCTCTGCGGTTATTTGCACATTTTATAAAATGATGCACTGAGCTGCACATCTGCTTCGATCTGACGATATATTTGCACCAACTTTACAGCATTTTTTCTTATGTTGTAAATTTGATCCGTTCTTGTTTTTTTATTTTATATTCTTTACTTTTGTGCTGACCCTCAAACACCTGAATTTCACCAGTGGGGGCAATAAAGGGTATTTCTACTGTATTCTACTCTGTTCGATTCTATTACTTATTCATTCATACGCCTCCATTTCAACAGGCATTAAGCCATGAAGGACGAGGACAGGCGTCCTGACTCCACCATACCTGCCTTCATTTTAGATTTAAGCTCGCCGTTGCATCATGTTGAGCTAATCGAGCTCCAGTTTTGACCGTTTCTGTCTCTGCCTTTATTCTTCCGTCTAGCAGAAATATGTCCTTGTATGATAATATTTAGGAGCATCTTCGACACTCGTAATGCAAAGACAGAAAGAACTTGTGCTAAACTGCACGAAGTCACCGGAATAATCCACATCTGATCCATCTGTGCTTTATGTGCGTGAACAAAAATGGGGATAACCAGAAAAGCCCGTCTACCCGGCGACACACACAAACAGGAAATAAGAACAGCTGCTGCTGCTGATCAGTCAGGCCTTTCATCGCCTTACCAAACAAATCATTCTTAACCAATCAGCATTCGGCCTCTGCACACTGTAACCACTCTACTGGCTTGTTGCAGAATTCCAACACTTCCTGTCAGATCACTTTCTAATAAACTTCTACACAATCAGACCTCTTTTTACAAGCCGAGGTGTCGCCCCCTGCTGGACAAAGAACGCAGGTTTCAGCGTTAACGTCACTTTTCCGGCCTGAAGTCGAGTCCATCGTTATTGATGATTTTTAAAGAAATAAAATGTAGCAGTTCATGCTGTTTGATCTGAGCTGCTGTTTTATCATTTATGAATAATCGCCTTGAACAGTGATGCTTGGACTAAAAATCCACTGTACGTGTGCAGAAGGTGTGCGATCAATGAGAAGCTAAATAAAACATGGCATATAATAATAGTGCTACATCTAAAAATTCTCCTTTGGTGCCGAGGTTTTCCAAACGCCAGCTTCCAATCTGCTGCTTTTATTCCCGTTGACATCTATTTAAGGCGATTTAGGTCTTTGCATAGTTTCTATATTGAACTCAGTAATCGCTGTGAGCTGCAACCCTTAACACTCAGTTTATCACCGTTTTTTCTACTCTTACAGCTCTGTGATGTCACGGAGCCTTACAAACCCCACCCACCTGCAGGTCAGAGCCACTGTGGGACAGCCAATCCAAAAGAAGTTGGCTTAAAGGAGGAGGAGCAACAAGGTCTTGTTTCATACAGAATGAAGTGAGGGGCCATGAAATAAAGAAGGATTATTATCAGCTGTGACTCATGCAAAGCCTTTCTAAGAGAGAGTAATTATAAAAATGTGGAGCTATAAAACAGATCACGGCTTACTCATTACTGCACAAGGCAAACCGCTCTGCAGCGTGTCTAACATGCAGGTTAAACACAGACGTAACACGCAAACGAAACAAATGTACAACTTTGTATCTTAAACTGGTAAGACACAGATGTCTCACAAGTGAAAAGAAGACCCTTTAAAACATTTTATGACCTGACTTTTAAAAAAATCTAATTCAATACTTTATGAGGATCCAGAGGAATAAAATATTTACATCCCCCCAAAAGCAGTGCAGACGCGAGCTCCGTCAGAGGTGAGAGAGGAGAGCGATGGCGTGCAGGCAGAGGGCGAGATAACTCGGTGATGAGAAGTGGAATTAACGTATGCCTGCGTACAAATATGTGTTTATTGGAGATGGGATCGGTCTGATAATGAAGCCAGCTGGCGCCTTTTCTCTCCTTCACGCCGCTCGGTGGAAATCAATGGACCGCAAACGCACGAGGATAAAACCAGCAGCACGCATCTCATCTCTGACTAAAAGGCACCCAAACCTCCTAACGCCGCGTCGGCGCCGTTCGCTCGTCCGGCTGTGCAGAGAGCGTCTGCAGGAGCTCCCCCTCCCTCCCTCCATGCCCCCACAGCACAGAGGTTAGTAATTCAAAAGGTTCTCGGTGTAAAAAAAAAGACCTGATCCGCTATATCCCCAAACTAAACCACCCAAACCCTCTAAATCCCAGCGAGGCATTACACTGACCACACTGTCAAAACATTGATACAGCACAAACCCCCAAATCCTGCGACCCTGCATCCAGCCTGCTTTAATATTACAGCGTTTCCAAACAAATCCCCCTGCAGGTGAAGAGCAGCAAGGACGACACTGCTACATTTTTACTCAAATGTTTTCATCACAGAATCGACTCCAAATCGTCCCGTAATCAGTCAAGACTACCAATCAGCTGATTGTTGCTACGCAATATTTAACCTTCATACTGTGAGCTGTGAGTACACAGAGGTGGGTGACCCGAACAGGCAGCGAGCAGCGGCACGGTCAAACCAGACCACAGCGATGGTTCTCCGCCAGCTTCACGCAAATTTCTCAAAAACTAGCTCTGACAAATGCTTCTGATGCATAAAATGCAAAAATGGCACTAATTCTCTATTTCATCCAACAATGGGGGGGAGGGGGTGGCCTGGTTGGACAGCCAATGAAATCTGTCCTCTTACTGACTTCATGAGTATTTGTCATTACTAAGCCACAAAGAGTCCAAATTCAGATGCAGTTTGATACTTTCAAGTTAAAAGCCCGTAGAAAATTAAAAGGTGACGTTTTTCACGTTGCATCTCATTTTTCGGGGGAATTTTGAGCCGTCATCACTGAGAACGGCAGAAATCCCCTCGAGTCTGTGAAAACACATTAAAAACTCAAGTGTTGCGATCTAAAGCCAAAATCACATTTCTATAATCCTGCACATTTGATCCGTTTTCTGATAGTTCACTGGAGAAAACTTTAAAAAGTGCATTCTGGGTAATCTCTCAGTGTTCAAATCACCAGGCGGGACAGGTGGCCGCTCAGAGCGGTGGGACCGGGATCGTCCGCTAGTCGGGAATACCGTTTTCCTTATAGGAAACAAATCCTGCTGATTTGTTTAAACAGGTAAAGATATTTTTCATTTGCTGCATGTGGGAAACTCTGAAGGATCAGACACGCTGGGAGATAATAATGCACCACACTCATGAACTGTGAGGTCCCGAAACTGTTCGTTTTATATTCACATGACAGTAAAATGCTGCTTCATCGCACACACGGTCACGCAGCACATTCATTTACATATTAATGTGTTTTTAAACCAACTCACAGCAAAAACAATGACGGTGGAAACAGCCGACACCTCCAGGATCGTACGAGAGGCTGTCGGACTTTTACAGAAATGTCCTTGTTAAAGCAGAGTCGAGGGGAAGCAGAGCGCGCTCGCCTCCTCCCACCGCCGTCCCCCGCCTCCATCCCTCTCCTCTCTAATCTCGCTGAGGCTGCGGCCTCTCACACCGGCCGCACGGGCAGAGGAACACAGACTCACCTGCATCAAATCACCACATATCTGATTGGACTGTTGGCTGATCTCCTGCTACAACAGCTAAAAAATGAATCTGCCCGTCGCTCTGAATCTCTCCCACAAAATATCTTTGGACACAGCGGCGCCGCCGGAGCCTCCGAGGTTGAAGGGTGAGAGGAGCTGTCAGGCAGTGAAGTGGACTGGCTCTTTACGACTTCCCTGCACCTATCAAAGAGGACGAGCGCGCCAAGGTAAAAGCAGTTTTCTGACCCACTTTTCTCTTCAAGGACGCCAAAGATGGAACTGACCGCGCGCCTGACCTGCCGAGGCTTCGCAAACACAGGCGGCGAGCTGCGCGGCGTCCACGCCGGCAGTCTGGGAGGAAAATAAAGCAACGCGGCAACACATGCGGCGTGCTCGTTATTAGCTGCACCCCTCCTAAAAAGACACAAATGCACACACGCAGCTAAAAGTGCACTCCTCCATCCTCCTTCTCTGGGGAGGCGCCTCCTCTGTAAGGGCGCAGAGTGGGGGAAATAACATCGGGCGAACAGCCGCCGCAATTACCCACAGTGGGGTAATCACCAGCACAATGCAATATGGGTTGGCTGCCTGGGAGAGAGAGTGAAATACTCAGGTGAGGAAAGAAGCCAGACAGCAATCAGCCCAGCAGGACGAGGGAGAGAGGGAGAGAGAGGGAGAGCAAAGGGCCTTTAATTTCCAAGGGAGAGCCAGGGCCTTAATTACTTGATGAGTCTCCTCTCTCTTTCTCTTCTTCTCTGTGGCTGTTAAAAAAAAAAAAAAAGGAGAGAGGGAGTGCCTATTATCGGCCTGGGAAGACTCCAATCACCTCTCAGCACAGACAGCGAGTGGAGAGAACAACATAGCAGTGATGGAGGGAGAGGTGATTTACGCCTTTAGAAGTGTTAACACCATCTCTCATCCCCGGCAGCTATAGAACACCAAGGTCGAGGAGGGAGACTCGAAATAGCCGGAGGAAAACAGGAGGCTGAGCGGCGCCTCCGCCTATAGAAAACAGCCGCATTCACGCCGGCAGAGAGGTGGGGATTGTGCGCGCGTCCCCAGGGCGCTGCAGCCACGGCGTACGTTACATATGTGAAAGCAAAATGATCACAAACCATTAACCATCCATTCACCGGCAGCATAACGACAAGTCTGGAGACCCATCAGCTGCCCTCTGATCCAGACCACAGACCCCAGGGGTAAGATGACATCAGTCCACCGTCTGGGGAGCGCTTGGTGGAGGTTGCTGGTTGAAGCTGTTGCCATCAGGCACTATGGTGCTGCAGGAAAACCTCATTCGCCAACTGACTGCTGATAGATTGGGGACAAGCTGGTGACTGCAGCTAGCAATCTTTTCCTGGGTGAAGCTAACTGGCCTCAGAGGAAAACGAAAACCACCCGCGTGTCATCCAATGGGAAAAGGACGCAGTAACTTCTTTAGCGACACGAAGAACACTGGACCGCTCCCATCCTAGTCTGCTTTGCCGGCCAACGACGAGGATCCTTGACAAGTCCGCGAGCCGCTGGGCGTCATCTGCAACTGCTTGCTAGCAGCTGAGCCGCACCGACGCCTCACCAACATTCACAGCACGGGTTCTCACCCAGCAAGGTGTGCACAACCACCCAACAAATCCAAGTCTGCATTTGACCCCACAGAGCCGTAGGAGGTCGCTGATCGGTCCCAGGGTCCATGTGTGATTGGAGATCAATCAGCAGATCATATTTGCTGCAGCCAATTCAGACGTCTGGCTGACGACAAGCCCGAGCTGCTGTGTCATCCAGACAGAAACCAAGCTGACATCATCCCCCAAAGACACTAAACGATAGGTTCCAGATCCAGCCATCGGCTGAACACAAACATGTTTGGGTCCATTACATCTGGTCAGTCTTCCTCAGTGACACATTTCACAGCTACGACGAGCTTTAGTCAGACATGATTCTGAGCGCTTCAGCATTTCTTTGGCTGCCTCCTTTCTCTTTAATCAGCCTGCATGCTGTTATTGGGCTCCATATCAAATTGGATGAAATGCAATCAAACCCCACTCCCACTTAGGAAGCAGGAACAGGCTCTGGCTGTCTGCAGGCTCCCATCTGATGTGTTCACTGTTCGGTCCCATGTACATCTTATGTTTGCCGTTTCTCGGTGTGTCTATGCAGTTTCTGGCCATCGGCCCTGGGAGGCTGTTGTTTGAGTTTGTGTGATTTCTCTTCTTCTGGATCAGCATCACAGCCTTAAAGTGGTTTGGTTCATACTTTAGGAACAACGTGTTATCACAAATTTTTCATCCCATTAGTTTATGCAGGAGGTGTCCTTGGGCAGCGGTGCATCGGTGAGATGGGTCGCTCCAAATGTTCACTTCATTTCACTCTAAACCACGTTTCTGTAGACCTAACTGTTCAGAGTCTGAACCTCAAGGTAATGAAAACAACACAAAGATCTAAATCAGATGAGACTTACAGTCATAACTGCCAGTCAGCGTCATCAGCGTCCTAAACAGGACGTTACAACGCATCCAGCCGCTGGTGCATTTTTATTGCATTATTATTTGACTCCCTGAGATTACAATGTGTTATTTCTACCTCAAAGCTGTAGTTTAGCGTCTACTCTGTATGTACTACTGTACAACATAAAGCGCCTTGAGGCGACTGTTGTTGTGATCTGGTGCTGTGGAAATAAAATGGAATTGAATTATTTTAAGCTCAATTGTGTGCAAACATGACGCTGCTGCACACCTCTACGCCGATGACATTCAAATACGCCCGCCGTTATTATCTACATTATTACAGTATGTTGATCTGCCTGCAGGGGGCCGAACACTGGAGGACACAGAGTGTCTTTAGCTAAACGACAGCTGAGAAATAAAGTCTTCCTTTTGGACATGCGCACCACCAGAGGAGATCTCGGCGTGTTGACGCGTTGGTGGCGTCAGACAGAAATGCGTTGGTTGCAGCCCGTTGTCATTGCCAACGTGTAACATACCGACAGTTTGTCACGTTCCGGAGCGTCCCACGCAAAAGGTGACCTGCCGCATTCCCGGCGGTAACACATTGCTGTGTATTCACGCCCTAACCATGACCGTGACCTTCGCCACAGCCTTAAGCGTGTTAGTGTTTTCCAAAGTGATTCATGATCCAGTAAAACAAAACGTACAAAACGGTTCTCATGTTTCCAAACACGCAACATACCGGCGATGTGACACACGGTGTGATATGTCACACTTTGGGATGAGAACGTGTTGTTATTTGAAGTTTCGTGATGGTTCCATTCTATGACCTATTATAACCATTTCCTACAAACATCTACTTTTACAACACTTTTTCCTGTAGGTTGAAGAAAGTCCAGGCACAGCTTCGCCCACCAACAGTGTAACTCTAACAGTACCTGCAGCATGAAGCTGAAGCCTGCCGTTCGGTTCATACAGTCGTGCGATTCTGCCGGTGTCATGGATAACCCTACCAATTTTATGTAACGCCCATATTTGGAGCACGGCAGATCCTAGTGATGCCATTTTTATTTAATAATGTCACATTTTCTACAAAAATTCTCCAGACTGATCGACAAGAATATCCCAACGATGTTCGATGGCGGGCCGTCGGTGGGCGAGCTGCTCCGCATGTGTTATTTACAGGGACAGTATATGTAATCGGTCCTCACCGCACCGCCGCAAGGATCGGTGTGAAGAGTCTGTTTGTACAATCGTGCAGTGAAAGGATTTCTTTTAAGGTTGGCGGTCTTTTATCACGTCCGAGGGGAGTTTAACCTGAAGCTTTGCTAAACCGCTGCCGTGCTGGAGAGCTCCCTGGCGAATGAAGGGGCTCCTTTTGTGTGGCATTCTCCTCAGTCGCATCAGATCTCCAGGACTGACTGATAAGGACGCAGTGCGAGAGCAGGTCGACAAACACGTGGACTAATTCATCGCGTGTGTTTGTGCACGTTTGATTACACCTTGGCCTCAATGCACTGATGAGCTCTATTGTTCTCTATTTCCTCTCTCTCTTGCCATCTTCTACCCTCTCTCCATCCTTCCTCTGCCCTCCCACCCCCTGCCTGACTGCCAGCATCTACCCAGAATACCAATGATGCAGTCTGCAGATAGATAGGGCTGTCTGTCACATGACCCTATATGTCCTGAGGCTTTACCCCAGGATGACAGCAGGCGTAGCGCGTGCACGCACACACTCCCACACAAAGGTACTCCCAGTAAGGCGCGCTGTATCTCAGCACAGGCACCGAAGCATGGCAGCACACACAAAATATTCAGCGCTATACACTCGCTCGGGCAAGCTAATGGGCACGCACACACCGAATCACCGCAGGGGAGAGAGGCAGAGAGAGAGCGAGCGGACACCCCGTCACCGTTCACACATGCCGTCTCTCTATCTGCCTCTCTCGCCATCACACACACAGCGCTGCAGGCGAGACAGAAAAACACTGAATATCCCCCCAATTGCATCCATCTGCAACACACACACACACGCGTCCTCCTGTGGGAAGGCACCCCACCCCTGTTTCTCACACAAACACATTCGTCATTGACAAGGCTCTACACAGTCACCGGGTATCCTGTGGCACCAAAAATAGCAGCCCCTAATAGGACGGGATAGAAACGGTCCCCTCGCTCTCTGCTCAAATCAGCTCCGCATTTCCAGTGTGGGATTCGAAGGCGTCGTGCTACACGAAGTAGAATTTGTTTCGATTTGAATGAATCACACGGTAATTTAAAAACAGCTCCCCCAAAGCCGGAGAGCATCCTCTGAGGGGGGCGGCGGCAGGCTGTGCCCTCCACCCCGAGTCCCGTCGGCAGGACTCACTGCACGTACTCTGACAGAAGGGCCGGCCCCGATTTCAGCGTTTCTATTAGTCACTAACATCTGCGAGTGACTCACATTACTGTATCTGTTTCCTGTTTTTATACTCGAGCTGGATGCATTTCCTATTAGTGGAACCTCTGCCTCCAATTATGTCAGATTTCACTGTTTAACTCCATTAAATTACTGCTACCTGCTCTTACTACCGCGTCTCTACTGTGATCTACTGTAATATACAAGAAATGCTGTCATTCATTTTTCCATAACAAACTGAGCACTTTAACTTACCGTTATATGTTGAGTTTGTTGAAAACTGTTTAATTACAAATACAGTTAAACCACAGAACAGTCCTGCTTTAGCAGCATTTTACAGCTTTTAAATACTAATTAGTTTCACGGTGTACTTGCATACTTTGATTTGTCCAACGTGGAGAAAAGCTGCTGTGAAAGACGGGACGTTTCTAGGAGCAGGATTTCTGTTTCTTTGATAAACGACAGTATATAAAATAACAGCTAGCTAGCATACATTAAACCACAACGCAGGGTTTCACGGAGGAGGGAAAAACCTCACAGGAACCTAAATAATTAAGTTGAAATCGCTCATTTAGACGAGCTGTGATGGTTATTTTA
Organism: Hemichromis elongatus; assembly: GCA_015108515.1. NCBI lineage: Eukaryota > Metazoa > Chordata > Actinopteri > Cichliformes > Cichlidae > Hemichromis > Hemichromis elongatus. The sequence continues at coordinate 1,570 of VUQR01008061.1, read as the reverse complement.
AAATGTTTTCTCGACTGAGACAAATGTGCAGGTTCAGCCTCCACCACCAGAAACTCTGCAGCGATTAATCGTGTTCAGCCGGCATTTGTCTTCAGAGTTCACATAAAAATCATGCATTCAAAACACGTTAGAGTTGCACTCCTGCAACAGCTGCATGCGTGAAGCAGGAGGATTGCAACAAAGCTGATCTCGTGCCGAAGCGCGGAAGGTGCGACTGATTAATAAACAACATAGACCGTCAGCTGTTTGTTTGCCTTTCACTACAAAGACTTTATTCTTCTGTATCACCAGCAGTGGGTCATCACAGCTTTGAGCGAATGTAGCTGCCACAGCTTTACTGTCGCCGCCTCATTCTGGTCACAAAAATGCATCAACACTGCAACCGTCAGTGCGGTCCAGCGCAGCAGTAACTCTGGCAATGAGTGCGCATGTATTCTTAAAAATACAGTAACTGCAGCCTGCTTTTATGATGTGCCACAACAAGAAACACTGAAAATAATTCAACATTTAGGAAAATTAACAGCAAAAGAAAAAAGGAAGTAAATAAATGTAACAACGAATTCTATAAAATTACTATAATTTAAAATGTAACACAGAAATAAAGAGATTAATACAAATTATACAGGAAGCAACTGTTTCAGAAATAATGATAAACGTCCGTCTGGACATTAACTGACGTCTGTCTTAAATATTTATTTTGCATTAAATGGCTTTACATGAATTTATTCTTCCTTTATCCTGATTTTGACAGCTCTGATCCTCTGTATTAATGTGGGGGGGGTATCAGACTTTAGGACTGCCCCCCCCCACAGCGAGGAGAAGCCGTGCCGCATGCTGGCTCGGTCACACTATACTGTTTACTTTTATGCTTCATTAATAATGAGCGTCGTTAGTAATCTTGGACAATCCCAAGCAGAATGAAACATTTAACAACTTTGGAGCAGCAATGAGAGAAAATCCTACGCTCCGAGGAAACCGGCGTCCACGTCTGCGACCTCCAAAACCGACAAACGCACAGCGAACCTCAGAAAAGAAGCGGGCGATAAACGCGCTGCCTGTAAATGAATCTGATTGGAGATGTTGCCAGAGTCGCACCGGCGACATCGAGCTGCTTCCAGTAATTATCAGGTTGGCGCTCGGCGTGCCAGGCACACGTGCCCACACCGTGAGCGGCGTATGAACGGCTGCGCGTATACGTCGGTGTGTTCGGGCGCCTCTTTTCTTTGCCTCGTATGTCTCCTAACACCTGTTGTGAAATATGTATATGTGCGTTTCTGGATCCTTGTCAGAAAACTTGTTATGTTGATATCACACTGCGTGCTGCAGCGACATCAAGGTGACAGCTCGAGAAAAGGTGGGATGTTTTTATGCAAATGGAGCCTGAACGGAGCTGCAACCAGAAACAGACTCCAGCGGGCTGCGCAGGTATGCAGCGAGCGTTGGAGGTGCTGAGGTGGATTTCTGCGTGTGTGTGTGTATATATTTGTATGTGTGTGTGTGTGTGTGAGTGGGCTCAGGTTGATTGTGAACTCCACAGATGGACATTTGGAGCAGCTTTGCACCCTGCAGC
>VUQR01008059.1:4177-24965 GCA_015108515.1 Hemichromis elongatus | reverse complement strand
CCTGGTAATGCCTTACATGTTTACTGACCTGTCGAAGGTGCGGGGTCAACTTTCAGAAGACAAAGTCCAGTTTCTTGTCTACCAGATGCTTTGTGGACTCAGGGTGAGCCAAAGATGATCTTTACCAAACCTCAGAAATGTATCTCTAAGCAACAGATGTTTAGAACTAGCGAAGTATATTTATAACCATTTAAAGCTTCACCGAGTTCATTCCTATTTAACTGTTTAACACAGCCATCTCAGAATAATGCTGTTGTATAGGTAGTTTCAAAATTGATTGGACAAAGACACATTTTTTTCCTAGTTTTGTCTCTCTCTACACCACTATGGCACCACCACCTTCACTGCAGCATCTTCAGTTGCTGATTGGTTTTTGGGGTCTTCCTGCTTTCAGTTTTTTGTTCAATAACTAAAAATAAGCTTGCTCTGTTAGGGTTGATATTAGGTGACTGACTTGGATGTCTAAATTATTGAGAAACTACCATTTGCATTGGGAAGCGCCGATCAGTTTATCGGCATTTGGTTGAATCTGAGCGGAGAGCATAGCAGCCCCATACACTTCAGAGTTCATCCTGCTGCACCCATCAGCAGACACATCACCAAAAAACACTGACGGTTAAGTTTCAGTAGCAGAAAGACAGAAAGATTGATGTATACTCTGTCAATTTCCCAAGGGACATTACTGTGATACAGCTGCAGGATGAAGACTAAAAATATTAAATTATACAATAAAAAAAACCCAACATTGTTGAAAATAAAAGTACCACAGGTCCAGAGCGAATACCTTATCATTTGAGGTAGTGCAAAACAATTAAATGTACAACAGTGCTGTAAAGCTGTTTTCAGCCTCACGATGGCCTCTGTCACGCGGACTCTCATATCTTTGGGCCTCATGTTTAAAAAGAGAGTGAAAAGCTGTAAAAGACAAATTCAACTGAATCAATTTCACAAAAACAGTTAATGCAACACTTCTGTCAAACCCTTTGGATTAAAGCTGAAAGTCTGCACTTCAATTACATCTTTACTGATTTGTGGTGGTGCACAGAAAAAAACTGCACATATAATTATTAACTAGACTAGAGTTATTATTTAAAAGGTATTTGCTTATAAATCTTTCCTTTAAATTTAGCCTAACTAGGCCTGATAAAAAAAAATGACGACGCAAACTAAAGTGTTCCTGCTCTGTTAATTCCTTTGCAGTACATTCATAAGGCTGGGATTATCCACAGGGTAAGTACAACTCATTGTCCCATTACAGGAAGCTGACATATTTTGGTGGCACTTTTTTTCCCGTTTCATGATATGTTGACCTTTCACTTATCGTTAAATATTGTTAACAATAATAATGATAACTTTATTTATATAGCACTTTCTAAAATCTGCGTCACAATGTCCTTCCCCAGTGTAACACAATAAAACAAGGTACCGCAAAAAATAAAAAAATTCCGTTCAATAAATCGTAGCGAGAAATAGGCGACTTCCTCAGGTCGGAGGAAGTGACTCACTTCTCCGACCTTATTTCCTCAGTCTGGCTGGTAAAAATTGTAATCTGTGCAGGATTTTGTAACGCACAATGTTGTAATTCGTTTGTTGAGCAGTCAGACGAAGCCGTTCCCAAACAGGTAGGATGACTTAACTCGTGCGTGCATGTCTGTGCGTGCATGTCTGGAGCTGTCAGGCCACACCCTTTAGCTCCAGTTCCAAGACGTCAAACACCTGTGGGTAAAGTAAAAGCCACTTTTGGTTTCCTTATTCAGCCGGGGTTGCTACGGCAGGCAGCTCCGCGTGTTTGGTGTGGCAGATTTTTATGCCCTTCCTGACACAGCCTCAGAGGGATTTGTGTCCACTCCTGAGCTTAAACTGAGGATCTTTGGCTTGTTAGACAAATGTGCAAATCACTACATTGTGAAGTGTTACCCTGCTGTTACTCCTGAAACTCTTAAAGCAGATAAATAGTTATCAACACCTACTGACAGTGGTACACTTCTCACACCTTATGTCGCAGTACCGACTGCAGAGTTGAGGCAGCGTGTCTTATAGTCAGCTTGTAGTTGAGTCCCCACAACATTCATGTATTTGAGTTCAGCTGAGCCATGTTAGGCCACAGGGAGCACGAACACCAAAGCTCTTACTGGCTCTAGTAAGCGCCTGTTTGATTCACTGTAATTTCTTTTTAATTACTATGTGGACTAAGTAATCGTCATTTGACTCATTTTCTCTAACAGGATCTTAAGCCTGGAAACTTGGCTGTTAATCAAGACTGTGAACTAAAGGTATGTACTTCTGCATTGGTGGATACAAGAAGCAGTGGGATGATAGGTCAGCATCAGCAGCAGAAACAGTAGGACTCAGCAGTCGATGTAATTAACAATATACAGGATGTAGAATGGGTTCATTTGCATAGAGTTGTGCAAACCTACGTGAAATAATCCCGCAACTATAGAATCATTTTATGTATTAAGTGATGCTATTGTTTATATGAGAATGCCATATATACATAAACGTATGCAATATTTTATGTGTTTGATTAAAAGTAAACAGCCTGTGAGATACTAAGTACATGTTTCACATTGTGATCCGTTTCATTGCCGCTGATACAGATCCTGGACTTTGGGCTGGCTCGCAGTACTGATGCTGAAATGACAGGCTACGTGGTGACCCGTTGGTACCGGGCGCCTGAGGTCATTCTGAACTGGATGCACTACACTCAGACTGGCAAGACAATTGTAGCTGTTACATATTCTTTCCCACCGTTCTCTCTGTCGCCTAGAGTTGGCCCGTTGGTGCTGTGACCGTTTGTTATTTGTTACGTGAAAACGTCTCGACACTCCATCTTTTATTGTTGCATGTATGGTACTTCATGGGTCAGCAACTTTTCTAATCCTGTTGCTAGTTCCTGACAAGTATTCAAAGTTGCATGGATGTCATCTTGAGAAAAGAAATTGTTTTTTTTTTTCTTCTCCTTTTAATCTGTTGACACAGATGGGTCTGACAGTGCTGGGACTCGGTGACAGAACCGTCACTGCAAACCCAGGATTTATGTTCCTTTAGGAGATAAGGGTTTTTCATTTTGTACATAGCATCCACAGAGTGGAGTGTAGCTACGAAACAGTTCTGACAGGTTTAGGACAGTATTACTCACTGAATATTCCCCCTTTCAAAGTGCACAACAGATTCAGCTCTCTGCTGTGAATAGGAACTGTGCTCTGGCATATAAATGCCACCTTCCTCATTCCTACTGCACTCAGCTAAACTTATAACCCTCTTGGTGGTACCGTCTCACTAATGTTTCTTTCCTTTGGTATTTCTTGTAGTGGACATCTGGTCTGTTGGCTGCATAATGGCAGAAATGATCAACGGAAAGACCCTCTTCAAAGGGAAGGATTGTATCCTTTGTTCAGCTTGGTCCAATTACTCAACTTTGCCAGCCTGTGTAATAAATAATAAGTTGAATAAAGAATATCAGTATGCAAAGAGAAAAGTATCAAGCACTCTGTGTGAAACCCTGTAAAGCTTTAATATCACTTTATTAAACCACTGTAATAATAAAGGAGATGGAAAGGTGCTTGATGACAAGCTCTATAAATCAGACACAAAATGCAGCGCAAGAGGCAATTACATCATATTACCTGGAGCCAAAGCGGCACATTTCCTGAGTCATGTTTTTTTTTTTTCTTTCCCAACCTTGTTATATATGCTCCTGCATGTGTTATATTTCTATTTTATGTTCTTATTTTCCTTCTGATGCGCTGACCTGATTTATAGCTCTGCTATGAAATGCAGACATCACAGGCGGCTTTCATTTTCCTTTATTATTCTGTTTTGCATGCCTGTTTTATATCTCTATTTTCTGCTCACGGAACCACAAATGTAAGTGTAAAAATCCTTAATTCTAACACGTTTGCTGCAAGACATGGACCAGCTGACTCAGATCATGAAGGTAACCGGTGTGCCTGGGCCAGAGTTCATCCAAAAGCTGGACACTCCAGAGGTAGGAAGAACAACAGTATGTGTCTGTCATAAATATGCGGTTATGACGTGGGAGTGCCGTTTGCACAGAAAATTTTGCAAATGTTCATCGTCTTTAATGTTAAACTATTTTTTAATAAGTGGTTTCCCTCGGAGTGAGCGTAAAAAGCAGCATATCTCAGAAAGCATTTGAGCTGTGGTGCACTAAATCCTTCACTGAAACGCATGAAATTAGCATTCGAAGTGAAAGTTCCTGTACAGCGTACCGCAACCTACAGTGACATACTGGAAATTTTGCTCTCATGACTGACTCTCATGTCCGTTTTTTCTTTACCACATGTGATTAGTTGAAATATAGACTTCGTCCTGAGGGTGGCACTACAGGAAAGGTCAGGTCAATAATAAAAGCCTGTAGCAGGATGCATTTTAATAGGAAGTTAAGTTCCGTTAAGGCTTTTGGAAAGTCCTGTTTTGCAACTGTATAGGGTTCTCTAAATGGCCTTGGACTTGTTTTCAGCACAATGCTAACAAGATGGCTCACATGCACAACTGACATGTTGGAACATGCAGTTCAAATTAGTGTAGCCCAAGCTCGTCTTTGGAAGTCATATCTGCACAAGGACTATGTATAACTGCATATGAGTATGAAATCAAACATGTACTTATCCTAGGGGTTATTTCATTTTTGCAAGGTGAGTGACAAACATTTACAAAATAAACCAATATGAAACAACCAGCCTGTTTTTGATAAATGAACACCTGTTTTATTATTATTATTATTATGATTCTACAGAGGATTGTGCTGAATTTTTATTTTAAACGTGTTAAAAATAGACCAACAACAGAGGAAAAAAAGAGACAGACAAAGCAAAACAAAAGTATGGTGTCACATGTAATGTCAGTTAAAGTGAAACATTGTTGCCATACTTAAAGATTGAATAACAAATATTCTGTGTCTGTATATTTGTGTTTGATATCTTAAAACAGGCCAGAAATTATGTCAAGGGTCTTCCTCGATATCCCCGAAAAGACTTCTCGGTGTTGTTTCCCAGAGCCAGTGCACATGGTGAGATGCACCCTTTTTCACATTTTTTAACACTTTTTTTAAATCAAACGTTTTCTTACTTTCTTTGGTATTTTTTTTTATTTGTATGATTATAATTAGAAAAATCATTCATGACACCCTGCTAATGAAAGCTGTTCCTTGCTAAGTGATAGATTCTATGGTGTTTTGAGGGCCTGTATTAAGCATAATTTAATCCTTGTCTAGTGGGAAGCTTACAGCAGCCTGCTGCATGAGCTACTTAAAATGCTTTTTATATTCGCTTATTTTTCCGTTTCATGGTTTTTGCATCGGGGCAAACTGGTGCAATGATTCCACACTGCTGACTTTTTGTAGGTGTCGATCTGCTGGAGAAGATGCTTGTTCTGGATGGAGATGAGAGGCCCACAGCGGAACTAGCTCTAGAGCACCCATATTTTGACAACTTGCGGGACCCTGATGATTTCCCTGAACCACTGCGATATGATGACAGTCATGACAACGACACATTGTCCCTAGATGAGTGGAAGCGTAAGTGTAAAATCCTACTATGATACTTAGAGCATGTCTGTATGTCTCTTCTCTAACTCCTCCTACACGGCTAATCAGTCTGAATAAAGCTTACTGTACAGGCTGCCTAGGGTATCAGAATTATCAACATGTATTAACATTAACATGTTTTAAGAATTATTTCATAACAGTCAAATCCATACAAATCCTTATGCTGATCTCGAAACAAATGGTTGTATTACATCTGTGTTACGTATGTGTTGTTGTGTGTAAGTAATTGTTGCTAACCAATTTTTAATGCAGTGGCTTTTTGGGGTCACAGGAATGTGCCATTATGCATTTTGTGTTATACACTATACAGAGCAATATAATAAAGATAAAAAGAATATTATTAATAAATGAACATAACTGTCATGCTGTCATATTTTTGTAATGATGTACTTTAAGTTAATTGTAATATGCTAATATGCATCCTAAATGACTTCCCATGTAGTGAGATTATAATTAATGTTTCCCACATTAATTAAGTAAAACTTACAGTTTTCCTCCCCACACCCCATCCCCTCTTTTTTTAAATTTTTTTTTTATACAGGATTGTGTTTCAGAGAGGTGAAAAGCTTTGTGCCGTTCCCACGGAGGGACTCGAAGAGGAAAAACACTCTGACTATGTCTCCATGATCTGATGATTGTCATGTAATTACTGATGCCCCAAACAACAAAGCATACAACCAATTGTGCCCTTGTAGTCTGGATTTACTCTATTTCTTTTACTCAGTTAATATCCTGAATCAGTGTTCAAAATAGTAATCATTTTAAAACTGTTTCATCCTCTTTTTTTTTTACGTAACGTGCAACTGTTTCCTGAATGTAGCTTGTTCATAGTGTTACACATTCCCTGTCAGTGAATTGTGGTGTGGATTTATTGTAACTAAATGCTACAGGGTTTCTCGTAAGATTTACTGTAATGTTGTTTTCCAATTAAACAATAAGACATGATGTGGTACTTCTCATATGCACAATGAGGCAGCTGAGATGAAGCAGTCTGTGACATGCTTTAATATGGACTGGACTGGGTTGGTATATTAGAGACTTTATGTATATTCGTGTATCATGAATATTGTTTCACATTGCAAGATAAATATGTATTTTAATACATTCTTGACAGTAATTAATGACTGTGCACCTTTTTGCACATGCTTTGTGTATTCACAGTGACTGGACACATGTAATGTTCGTCCAAATATTGTTGGTTTAAATGGAAAAACAAGAGTTTTCATTGACCCTGTGAGCTCGCGCGCGAAAATCTTGGTCTAGTGACGTCAGAGGGGATGGCTAAACTTGTATCGGTTGACTGTTGTCAAGGGAGCCTGCAAGTTATTCTGCAAAGGAAGTGAGACATTTCTCTCTCAAAATTAATGAATGTAATCGCGATAACACGCGATATTTCAACCTTTACATAACACGATCATGAAGAGCTCTACAAATGTCGTGTAATACGTGGGAATCAGACATCATAGAAATAAAGCAAGAAGCATTGTAAGTAAAAGCACGAGAAAGAGTATCCCAAGCCCAGATACCCAGGGCGATGTTTCCCCCAATCTACCGCATTTGTGTATAAACTACTACTTTTCATTAAGCTGCACTACAGTAAAATGCTGTTAAAAGGACATGTTCGATGGAAAAAAAGGTAGATGACATAAGTGGGCGTTATTCTGAGTTGTGTTTGTCGCAGAAGAAAATGCACTCGTTCAATCTTGGACATTATTTTGAAATCTAACCGGAAGTCCTATTACTTAAGGTGATGTCGATTTAGCTTACTCTGGGCTCCAAACTGCTAGCCAACTAGCCGAAGGAGGCTAGTATCCCTCCTTCTCTTAAAATTGGGCCGACAGTAGGGTCTTCTTCATGTTTTTAATGCAGATATATTACATTTGTTCTCGGTAAGCCGTTGGGATTGACTACGTGCCTTCCAAGTGCCGTGTTGTGAAGAAACGGAAGCGCTAGAAAATAGCGAAATATACCGGGTGTACCAGCAAACTGTGGATGGCTAACGGGAGCTATTAGCTTCGAGAGTATAGCAAGTAAGCCGCCTGGCTAGGCAACCATTACAGCAAAAGCGGCTTCAACCCACCGGGGCTGTCGAGTTACTCCTGTCAGACAGTTGCCATAATTGGTAAGATGGCATAAATTTGCCATTTTACTACCCTTTTTTGATCGTTGGCAGGCTTAAAAGTTTTAGCTAGTATGGGTTTTTTGTGTCATGCACCTTGTCAGCGTTTAAAAATATCAGACAAGCTAACGTTAGTACTACCCAGCTTATAAAGTTAGCAGGCTAGCCTGCTTATAGACTTCTCTCGGCACTTTCATGTTAGTGCCGTCACATTACTGTGTCGTTCTTATACCGACATGATGAAATGAACCCCACTGCATCTATCCTACAAAATCAACAATTGTTAAAAACCAAACAGGAGAAGAGCTTTGGACAGTGTTTTTAAAACTGTAAATATGGCTGACATTTTACTCCTGAAATAAGGACACCGCTCTGTTAAGGCTCTAGCATTCTTGAATCTGATTGGCTCTGAGTCGGATCATTTAAGCTTTCCCGAAAGCTGATTGGATTTGACCGCTGTGTTGGGTCAAGCCCTGATAGCAGATGCCAGCAGTTATTAACATATAGTCGAAAATAATCTACACAAGATTTTACTGGCCGGTGGTGTTTTGTCAGTTACGTGTGCTGTTCGGGAGCTAACGTAGTCATTACAATGGTTTGTTCTGTTAGCTTTTGTAGGTGAGTAAGAGTTTTCTGACTTTAGACATGACGGAATGTTTTTACCACAGGTGCTACAGCCTAATGTCACCACAGTATTATGTAATGTACGTCAAAGGACTATTTCGCTGGATTAATATGGAAAGAACTTTAGCTTGGGCAGTATTGAAACAGCAGCACATAAAGTATAGGTAGATAATGGATAATTACAACATAGACTCGTGATAATAAGTAATGTTATAACTGTAACGTTGAGAATTAAGATTATGATATATACATATTTCTTTTGAGTGAGAACACTGGTTTCGTATTTGAATGTTGCATCGCTAAATGCTAATAGAAATTTGTTTTTATGTTGGCTGTTTTTTAAAGCCAGTGTTCTTATTTTATTTCCTTTTCTAACCAACAGGTGGAAAAGTGTGATTGGTGGCCTATGAGGAAGCCACGTCGAAAAGGCCAAGTGGCCGGAGGCGGTGGAGATGTGAAAAAGTCAAATGGGACATTTGGCGGGCGTGGGGGTGCCCGTCAACGATCACCATCCCCCTACAGCCTCAAAGCTTCTCCAAGCAGAGAAACATTGACGTATGCACAGGCCCAGAAGGTGGTTGAAGTGGAACTGGATGGTAGGCTTCACCGAATTTCTATTCTGGAGCCTTTGGAAGTCATTACTGAAGATGAGATGATGGCTCAGGACCTTAGCGAGTGTAACAGCAACAAGGAGAACAGCGAGCAGTCATCGCCTCCCACCAGCAGTGCCCAAACAACCCGCAAACCTGTCGCACCACGAAGCCGCAGGAAAGACCCCAAATGTTCCTCTAATAAGTCGCCACCATACTCCAAGAAGAGTATTCCCAATTCTCACCTGCCATCACCGGAAAAGCTAAACAAACCACAGTATCAACACATGACCCTTCCTGAACCTAAGTTTCGAGTGCTGGAAACCTTTAAGCCAGTTGAGGCACCTCCTCTGCCAACAGCATATTATCGTTATATTGAGACCTCAGCTGAGGAGGAAGCTGAGGCAGAATATGACATGGACGAAGAGGACACCGCCTGGCTGGAGATGGTCAACGCTGATCGGACCTCAGAGGGTTGCTCAACTGTCTCAGCAGAAACGTTTGAGCGGCTGGTGGACCGATTGGAGGAGGAGGCATACCTGGAAGCCCGAAGCCGGGCACCTCCTCAAAGCACTATTGACGATGATGCCTTCTGCTGCGTGTGCCTGGATGACGAGTGCCTTAACAGCAACGTCATCCTCTTCTGTGACTCGTGCAACTTGGCTGTGCACCAGGAGTGTTACGGAGTGCCCTACATCCCTGAGGGTCAGTGGCTATGCCGCTGCTGCCTTCAGTCCCCTCAGAAACCCGTTGACTGTGTTCTGTGTCCAAACCGTGGCGGCGCATTCAAGCAAACGAGTGATGGCCGCTGGGCACATGTAGTCTGTGCTATATGGATCCCCGAGGTCTGCTTTGCTAACACAGTATTTCTGGAACCAGTGGAAGGGGTTAATAACATTCCCCCAGCACGATGGAAACTGACCTGCTACCTGTGTAAGCAGAAGGGCCGCGGTGCATCTATTCAGTGTCATAAAGCCAACTGTTACACTGCATTTCATGTTACATGCGCTCAGCGTGCTGGGCTCTTTATGAAGATAGAGCCTGTGCGAGAAACAAACATTAACGGGACCACGTTCTCGGTTAAGAAGACTGCTTTCTGTGAGGCTCATTCTCCGCCAGGACAAGAGACTGGGTCAGATGATGAGAGTGAGGGACGAGTGGTGGGCAGTAGAGGGAGGGCGAGCAGGGGACGGAGTGCCTACACTGAGGGTCCGGCAACACCAAAAAAAGGCAGAAAGTCTGACAATGATGCCAAGACGGATAAAAAGAAAGGGAAAAAGAATTCAGACTCGACATCCCGACACACAACATCACCGCAAGTGACAGTGCCTCAGATACCCACGAGCAGGTTAGATTGTCTTTTTTTTTTTCTTTTTTGCCCAAATAGGATTGTTTTATCAGACGTTCAAGGTAACTGCAGAAGACGTTTATCAAAAGCAGCAATTTGTTGGAGATTCTTTGATCTAGGTGCCATTTCAAATACGCATAATTCACACGTTCTGCAATGAGAAGCCTGAATCGATGTTTGCCATGTTAATAGTAACATAATACTGCATTTTCCTTTGTTATTTAGGCTGAATATCATCTGCAAAGGAATTATTCTTCAAAAGAAAAACCAGTTCATGCAGAGGCTTTATAAATACTGGTTATTAAAGCGAGAGTCGAGGAACGGTGTGCCGCTGGTTCGGCGTTTGCACTCTAACGTTCAGTCCCAAAGGAATACTGAACAGGTAAGAGCACGACACAGACCTTAACACTCTGTGGCTGTTTTTCTAAAATCATTGTTTGCCTTTAAATATGTTTCTGCAATATAGTTTGTAGATAGAAGTTTTAAAATGAATTGTTCTTTATAGCCTGAAGTGGATGAGAAGATTTCTGCAGCAAGAGATGCACTGAGATATTGGCAGAAGCTTCGGCACGACCTTGAAAAAGCCAGACTACTAGTGGAGCTCATCCGCAAGAGGGAGAAACTCAAACGAGAGCAGGTAACCTGCAAAAATGAACCACGCTCACTGGTTTGGATGCTTCATTTTCAGCGGCGTCAGTTCATCGTGTAAATTTTGAATGAAGGAAATGTTGGCAAAATGAACATCTGAAGTACCTTGACAATGCAGTTGCCTAAATAGTTCTCCAGATTCATCTTTAGTTCTGTTATGTTTGGATTGGATTTCTTTTTCTTGTCCTATAGAGTGTATTCTGTATGTTGGCATGTCTTTGCCACATGATAACAAACAGGTGGCTGCTATAATCAGAGAATATAAAACCATTTTCTTTGTTTTTTAACATTAAATCAGATCACTCTGTTTCTGCCTAAATATCACGTACACGTCCTCTGTCAACTGCAGGTCAAAGTTCACCAGGCAGCCCTGGAGTTGCAGCTGACCCCAATGTTGGCTCTGCTACGCTCCACTGTGGACCAACTACAGGAGAAGGACACAGCACAGATTTTTGCACAGCCTGTGGACATCAAGGAGGTCAGACATTTGTTATACCAGATGTGCATGCACACAGTTTACATTGTGTCAGAAAGTGAGAGGAAGTGTGTGCTCCCCATTCTCTGTATAGTTCAATATTGTCTGAGAATTAAGTAGAATTATACAAAACAGTAACAGTACAGTTTACAAGAATTTACATGTTTTTTAGTTTGGTTCTGTTTTGTTTTTTTACACAGTGCAGATGTTATTTTAGTTTAAATACATCTGTTCTGATGATAAAGTTTCATGTTGTCTTGTTCTCAGGTCCCTGATTACCTTGAGTTTATTAGCCACCCTATGGACTTTTCCACTATGCGCTCTAAACTAGAAAGCCATTCCTACCGCTCAGTGGCTGACCTGGAGGCTGACTTCAACCTGATGGTGTCAAACTGCCTTCTTTACAATGCCAAGGACACTGTCTTCCACCGAGCAGCACTACGTCTCCGAGACCTCGGAGGGGCCATACTACGACACGCACAGCGTCAAGCCACCAACACTGGGCTGGACCTCGACACCGGCATGCACTTTCCAGAGTCACCCCAGAAAAGAGACTTTTACAGTTGCACCTGGGAGGATGGTGAGTCAGAGGATCATACTCTGTGTGTCTTTAGTGCTTTGGAAGCTGTTGTGTATGTAGTTCAGTCTGTTATTTTCTTCTGTGACAAACGATTGAGGTTGTTTTTTTTTGTCAGTATAATGATTATGAATGATTCTAATTTTGTAATGTTCAAATACCAGTAAGACATTACCAGGAGAATACTGTGTAGAGAGTACACACTGTTCTGTGTCTACAGTGTACACAGTTGTGGCTGTGGCTGGTAACCATTATGTAACAGTAAATGTCACTGCTACAACAGCCATATCAATATGTACTGCATCTGAGTAATAAAGATGAAGTCAACAACAGAAATGAGGAGTTTAAGCTTTTAACCAAAGATACTGTTAAGCCTGAGAGCTAAAAACAGTCTGGGATACAAATATATCTACAGTTGGTTTGTTGTCTTTGTTTCTCCTACATAATATAATAGGAAAATAAGGTAGTCAGAAAAGTATCCAATCAAGGTCAACTTTGATCACATTAAATGTATGATTTATGAATTAATAAATGAAAAGTGGACAGATAATTGGCTAAACAACCAAAGGTAAAAGGTTCAGTAATTGCTTTTTGTTTGTTTTTTTGTAAACTTCTTTATAGCGTTATTAAATCTTGAGCTGTTTTTATATGTGTCAGTCATTACTAAAATATATGACATGCAAGTGAGCCAAACACAAACTAAATGGTGTGATGATTGCTTCACATCATCAAGTCATAGATCGAGTAACATTCAGTACAATATTTTGCTTTAAAAGCTGCCGGTGCAGTCAGTTTATTCATTTTTTCAGCAGTCTATAAATCGATTGATAGGGATGGATTCGAGTTTGGAGACACAAATGATTTAATTAATATTTCATACATTTTTTTATAGTAGACTCGTGTATAAGCACGTCATAGACCAGGGACTACAGATGAAAGTTGGTATTGTATTCATTCTATCATGTACAATATATGCGCTGTCGATGCTAAATAATAATTCAAAATAAAGTACAAATAGCACTGCAAACAAGGAGAGTGTTTTTAACCCTCTCTGAACAGAAAAGCCCGGTTGGTCATCTGTGAAATGTCAGCATTAAAGTACTGTTATCATGTTGTACCCAAGTGTCTGTTTCGGTGCTAACCTAACTCCCTGCTGTGTTCAGTTGACAGCGTGTTGGATCCAGAGAACCGGCTGCATATGACAGTGGAAGAACAACTGAAGGAGTTGCTGGAAAAGCTGGACTTCGTCACCTCCATGCGATGCAGCGGTGCACGAACTCGACGAATCCGCCTGCTTCGTCGCGAGATCAACAGCATCAGGGCGGGGAGGCATGGCCAGTCCCACCGCCACATCCTGCACAATGGACATCTCAAAGAAGACGACGAGGATGACCAGGATGAGGAGGACAACGATAAAGACTCCAAGGCAGATAACGGCCTAACATCTTCAGACAAAGGTGGGCAGTGAGAGACACTAACAGCAGTATTAAATTGCCAATTCATGAACCTTTAAAAAGCCACTTTTTTTCAATGAGACCAGTTGTGAACATGAGCTAACGGAACATTGTCCTCAGGTAATTGAGCCAGGGTCCCCCCCACGCACCAACCCCAACCACCCCACTGTCTCCAGTCTAGTAAGTAGGGGCCCACAGAGTCTCGTTAGCCATGGTTGCCTCACAACTCCTCTCTCCCAGTGAACTCTATGTCTGCACCTCTTCTATACATCACTCTCATGGACTCACCACTCTCCATGGCCACATGCAGTCATGCCATATCATCCCACTTTTGACTAAAGCCTAGTCTAGTCAAACAGTCCTGTGTCACCATAGAAGATGGCAGCAGAACTCCTGCTATTTGAGTAAAAAAAGAAAGATTCTACCATGTTACCATGTTGATGGTGTACAGTTGTGAGAGCAAAGTACTTTTTCACTTGTCTTGATAAGGTCCTCCATACCTACAGAATCTGTCAATTCCCTCTGGACTGTGGTTAGTGTTGGAATGAAGTGTAAATCATTACAGAGTGACACCATTTTCCTGTGTGAATACTGCACCACCGCATCACACTACATACTAAATGGAGATTCATTTAAAGCCAATGCTGAGTGAGTTGGACTATCATTCATTTCCTCTCCTTTCAGAGGACCTCAAACCTGCTTCGCCCCCGACACTGGAACCCACAGGGCCGGCTCCTCCTCCACGTCAGGGGGACGCACCTCTTGAGCCTCCCACTCTGCGGCCAATCACAGGGGAGCCCCAGTCCCCCAGCTACCCCTGCAAACGCCTTAAGATGGACGGTGACCTCTCAAACGGCACCACAGAGAACATTCGTTGCATTAGCACACAAGAGCGGTCAACTTCGCCGCGTCCCAGTTTGCACAGTGAAGGACAGGCAGTGACCAACGGTCTGGCAGAGCTAGGCATCCCCTCACGGCCCCCAACTGGGGGAGTCGGGCGACGGACCTCCGTGTTGTTTAAGAAGGCAAAAAATGGAGCTAAGCTGTTCAAAGCGCGAGACAATCCTGTGCTGAATGGGAAGGGACCACAGGACGAGAATACAAGTAACAACTCTTCAGCACTCAATTCCACAGCCAGCACTCCATCTTCCACACCTTTGACCACTCCAAGCAAAACCCCACAGAAGAGCCCAGGACCCCCCAACCTCAATGAACTATGGACCTCCAGTCGAGACATGTGTTCTGATAGCGATCCAGAGAAGACGCCAAATCACACACTGGAAAGTGGTGAGAAACTTTGTTTGATTACCGATGTTAAGTTTAAAGTGTTCGGCTCAGAGAGGAGAAGTGAAACTAAAGACTCGCTTAGAAGAGATCGCATGGAATCTGCTGATTGTACATTTGTTATTAGCTACTAATGCACTTCTGTGTGATCACAGCATAGGAATATGTTTTTTCTTTCCTCAGTCTACCTGATTGGTCAGACAGTTAGCTCTGTATTGTTTAATGGTTAAGTGAGATGAGCAGAGAAAAATGCTCTTCATATGTTATTTTTTTCCGACTTCTCCTCCTGCTCCTTTTCTCTTGTCTGCTACTGTTCTGATTTCTCTCGCTCTTGCTTTCAGGATTGACCAACGGCTTTAACACGCACAAAGACAGCGGATCCGACTTGGAGTTTAGCTCTTGCCCAGTTCTCCACAAAGAAATGTAAGGCATTGTGTGTCTGATGTTCTTTCTGGTCTGTTTTGCTAAAAACTGATAGTGCGGTGATAATATAATATGTTGTATTACAGCAACTCGCCACCCAAACGTAGCCTCGGGAAACCGGCTCTTTCTAAAGTTCCCTTTCTGGAGATCGTCAACGGAGACTTGGATTACACCGGTACTTGTTTTTTCTCTCTTGAAGCTACGTTGCATTTGTGTCCTGATTATTTATTTAGTCACTGAACTAATTTGAGTGTCACTGTGTTTTTTACAGGCAACAGTAGTCAAACATCTGAGGATGAGATGGAGCTGGAACCACTAGACCTGGTTTGGGCCAAGTGTCGGGGATATCCCTCATATCCTGCTCTGGTAATTGCTGATCTGACCGAGTATCACTATTAAATATGAGCGTTCAACTCAGGGTGTGCGTTAAATTCTCCGTTGGACTGTGTTTGTCTCAGATCATTGACCCTGAGATGCCTGAGGAGGGCCTGCTGCACAATGGGGTGCCGATCCCCATCCCACCCAAAGATGTCCTCCGTCTGGGGGAGCAGAGGCAGGAGGAGACCAATGAGAAGCTCTACCTGGTGCTTTTTTTTGACAACAAGCGAACATGGTGAGTTTAAGATAAACATTGCTGTTATGCAACGCTCCATTTGTCACATCGAGGTCAGAAGTGTTTGGTTAGTGAAATCTGATACTTGATTGGCACATTTTCCACAGGTGTATCATGTGATGAAAAGACAAATGGTGGAAAGTTTTTGTTTGTTTTCAGTTAATGTAAAAAAAAGTCTGTAGATAAATCTGTATATTTGAATTTTATTTTAAAGATTAAGATTTAAGATTTTATCACCCTTGATAAAATCCTGTAATAATAATCCTAACCCGTGTCATCGGTGTTGTAGGCAGTGGCTTCCGCGTGACAAGGTGACACCCTTGGGCG
The DNA here is from genome assembly GCA_015108515.1 of Hemichromis elongatus. Lineage (NCBI taxonomy): Eukaryota > Metazoa > Chordata > Actinopteri > Cichliformes > Cichlidae > Hemichromis > Hemichromis elongatus. The sequence goes on along the minus strand of VUQR01008059.1, from coordinate 8,911 downwards.
TAGATGACACAGCGGACAAGCTGCACATTATGGAAGGTCGCAAGTCCAGCATCCGCAAATCTGTCCAAGTGGCATACGACCGCGCCTTGATTCACCAGAGCCGGGTGAGCCACAGCCACGGCTTTGTGGCCTCTGGGTACCTGTAGGGGCCTCTGTGAGCACTGTGTGCACCCAGTCAGCCGCCATGCATTTGTCTTTGGTCTGAAAGCAGCAGGTGGAGCGATTCCTGTTGCCGGTCGAATTCCTTTTCACACTGCGGTTCTAAGAAGAGGTTGCCGTGGCACAGAGTCCTGGACTGTAGATTATTACCAAACCACTAGTGTCTGACACACAGAGGACTGGTGTTTGCCTTTGTGTCATTGTTGAGGAGGTGGAACTCTTGATGTGAATGAAGTTACCTTTAGGTCCCATGTTGCTGCAGTAAATTCCCCGATCAGGGATGTATCGAGGTGTTTGCTTGCTCCTCCTGGATGTGCTGATGTAAAAGAATTCCCGTCTATTTTGTATAATGCTACTGCTGCCAAGGAATCAAGTAGTCAGAAGAGATTTGATATATTTATATGAGCTGCAGAAGACTAATGAATGGATCACTGCCATGTTTTATACAATAGCTTTTTACATTTGAATCTTTTACAGAGACACTTGTATATTATAAAGGCACACTTTGTGTACATATGTAAGTGTATTATCAAACTGAATTTAATTTAATGTTGCCATTTTAAAATGCGTATTTCAATCAACCCACATGGGACAAAGCGAGGCTGTGTATATTTGAGGAGATTTAATAATTCCTGACTTGCTGCAGTTTATTTAGCTTGTCTTCAATGTAATTTCAACTGTGTTGTTTGCGTGTATGTGTGCGTACGTTCTGGGCATACAACACAATGAGCCGTTGTTCTTTATACTTGCATTCTCTTTTTGATACAGAGAGAAATAATTTATTTATGGAAGACAGAACTATAGAAATAAAGCTATATTGGTTAAAGATGACAAAAATCGTATTTAATGGAGTGAGGATTTAAAACCATGCAGCCAACATTTTTAAATGGATGACGTCACATGTTTAGTTTATGGTGATTTTACTTTAGACCAACATTTGCTGTCCCCACCTCCCAGAGGATTTTATTTATTACAGAGTGCCCCCATTTTATCAAATGGACAAATACACCTTCATAAGCTTGTACTACCTGCATATTTTACCTGCTCACCAAATATTTTGTCTGTAACCAGTATTTCCTTATTTTGGAAAATAAATTCTATATTTAAAAAATAAGAAAGAAAAGTTTTTGGGATACTTACCTGGATTTTCGTGTTTTTCTTATTTGCTACTGATCGATAAAGCACTCATTGTTATGTACGCCTGTTCAACTGCTTGTTATCTCATTGGCCCTTCACATGGCAGCCTGAAGTTCAACTATCTCTAGAGTTTACAGAGAATGGCCCTTCTCTGTACAAATTGACGTTGATGCTAGAAATCATAGGAGAAGGAGATTGCTGATTACAAGGCAACAGTTTCACACAGGCTCACCAAAATTGGGCTACTGAAGACCTGAAAAGCGCATCTTCTGATTTGGTGTAAACAACAAGAAAGCATGGATCCATCCTGTCTCCTCAACATGACAGTGAGGTCGCCGTACTCAAGAGTCACCAGATTTCAGTCCAATAAAGCACCTTTGGGATGTGGTGGGACAGAAGAGATAAGAAATCTACACGTATGCAGTTTATCATGTTAATACAGACCAAAAAAAAAATCTCTGAGGAATGTGTCCAGCACCTTCCCTAAATCTTTCATACAAGAAATTAAGTTGCAGCCCAATACTAGTAATGCGTACCTAATAAAGTGACCAGTGAGTGTGCATTTATTACAACTTCATTATCATTACAGCTTTTATGCTTTATTTTAACAAAGTGAAAAGTACTGAAAGTGAATGTTAAGTGTATACAAACAAAAAACACCTATAAAAGTTTCTTTGATGAAACAAACTGCAGCAGCCCACGAGTGCATCTCAGTCCCGTTATAGAAGCTAAAATTGCTAAATGATTCAGGACTAAGGGGAAAAAACAAAGACAGTTATTCCCCCGTAGTCAAGCTGTTGATCCTTCACTGTTCCATTTATACCCAATCAGAACCATTCTAAGACAGTGTTTGTACAAATACATCTTTGAATTGAAGTGAAGACATAAAATTGCCCACATGACTAAAAAAAGTCATCGTTTCCGGCACATCTTCAGTGTCAGTGTCCAGACTGCTGTCTTGTCAGGAGGAGGTAGTTGTGGCGGAGGGTCCGCAGCTCCGTCAGTCTGCCCAGCAGGCGACCAAACCTCTGCGCTCCTCCTCGTGCTGCTCCAGCTTGGGCCCCACACAACCTGGACAGCAGGTCCAGGATCAGTTCCTGCATTTTCTCAACACAGCTGGCTGCCTGCAGGGATGCACGGTCTGCAGAGAGGGACAAAAAAGACAGACACAGCTTTACAACAGCATCTCGGGAATACGGCTGAACTGAGTTTTGGCAAGTCTTGACTTGACAGCTGATTTTATTCCTGGTCTGACCTGAGCAGAGCAGCGCTGTGGCTGTAAGCAAGCTGTACTCAGCCTCCGTCACCCGCAGCGCAACCATGCTGTGGAAGAAGTTGAGCACCGGTGCAAAGAGATCCTCACTGCTCTCTGTTCACGCCAGCAAATGTGAAAAAAAGCACCTCATTCATTCATTGTCTAAACAATTTTTCCACAGCCTGTCAGACTAAGGTGTGCGTGTGTACCCACCTGAACTGATGAGTGCCCTGCTGTGGATGTTTTCCTTTGATTCTATGTCTCTGAGAAAGCTGTGTGCTGACATACTGAAAAGCTGCAGTGCTGATTAATGAAGAGAAAAAAAGAAAGAAAGGTTATTTCAAACAGTTATCTACTTGAATCTCATCATCTTCCTTCTTCTCCTGGTAGCTTTTTCACCTGGGCTGGGGCTTGTTGGGTTGTGGGAAAACTGCTGGGCAGAGAGCAGGAACATGACGTCCAGTGAAGAGATGGATAGCAGAGAAATCTGGTCTGAGAAATCCAGGAGGTCAAAACCTGCAAGGATATCATTCTTTGTTATTATTGTTGTTTTGATTCTTTAAATACAGATCAAGGAATCACTTTGTACAACTTTGAAATGACATCAATGTCCCTCCCTGGAGACACTGGCAGTAATAATAATAATAATAATAAGTGGAATTAGCACATCTATACCATAAAATAAATATTGTTCTCCTACAAATGAAACAAAGGTTTTAAAAGGATTACGGGAAATGAATCATTCAAACATCTGACCCCAGCAGATCCGGCTCAACATGTGTAAACTATTCTCTGAAATCCCCAGAATCAAGCAACCAGAGGTGGGGGCTTTCCTCTTGGATGCCCCAAGTGCCCTTTATTGAGGATTTTATTAATTGCTTTATTGTTTTCTCCTTATCACTTTATTATTGTAGCACTAGGAATAAACAACAAGCGAAGGATTCTGGATCAGCACCGTGATGCAAACTTCTACAGTATTCTGGAGAAGTATAAAATGTGACTGTATGTGTGTGTGTGTGTTTTATGAGTATAGATATTTTTCAATTGCAGTGTTTTGTTTCTAAAACATTTTCTATATATATATATATTTTTTTTTTATATAATTTAGGTGCAAGAGTTGTTAAGTGTGGGTAATTAAATAATAGAGTAATGCAATAGCAAATGGTGACTTATTCTCAGATGGACAGCAAGTGGAGAATGATAGATGAGATGAGGAGATGGAAGGAGGAAGAGAGGAAAAGAGTGAGTCACAGGCAGAGCTGAGTTTATTTTCCACAGTCTTTTGTTGCCTTATGGTACCAAGTGCTGTCACCCATCTTTGCATTTTATTATTATCTCATAACACTTGTTTAATCAGCTACCATCTCTCCTATGGACTTCTTAATATCTACAGTCTCAGACCAACACAACCCGGCCCTCCAGCACTATCGTTTGGTTGGCTGATGTAGATAGCAGAAAGAAATTAGATCCAACATGAAACCACTAACAGTAAGCTCTAGGGATTGTTTTTTAAGTAACTGGGTCATGATTTCTGGAAAGTCATATTGCTGCGAAGCACCAGTTGCATTTACTTCCATTATATTCAAGAGAAAGCAGAGATTTCGTCAAGCAGCATCTCTTGTGCCAGCAGAAACATATACTGATTCATTTATTTAGGACAGAGAAGAGACTGTAGGTAATAAGAATGTGGAAACTTTCTTGAAGTTTGTGAACAGATAGTAACTTTCCTGTATTTTTGTCTCCTTTAAATGTGAGAACATTTCCCCTCTGATCCTCTTAACCTGCTTCTTTTTCAAGCAAATACATTATAAAGCTGGCAGCTTCCCTCTTTCATCTCACCTGGCACTGTCCTGGCAAACTGCAGCAGCCTTTGTAGGCGAGGTGATACAACATCAGACAGGCCTTCCACTTCTTCTGGACACGGCCACTCAAATGCCTGAATACACACACAACAAAAACAAGATGAGAACAAGAAAACTGTTTTTAGACTGTATGTTTCTGGAATGTAACCTACCCTAAAATTGCTGCTGTCCTGAGCTCTGTAGAGCCGATGGGCCTCCACCATCCTGTCCACGATGTATTTCTGCTCTCGGGTTAAACTGGCAGACAACGCCTGGTGCAGGTGGAAACGAGCACAGCGCACAGATTTACAAAGAAACACTCGTGATTACAGAGTGAGACAC
>VUQR01008058.1:53240-73026 GCA_015108515.1 Hemichromis elongatus | reverse complement strand
AAAGCAAACCAAAAAAAAAAAACAAAAAAAAAAAAAAAAAATGATGGATGAGTGATTCATACACCTGAGATATAAAAATATGCTAGAAGCTTACATAAAACCTACCTTGAAACAAGGAAAATAAGCAGAAGACTTCAAATGAAGACAACAAAATCTGGACGACGCAGAACAAAAGGCATTTAAAGCGTGCCAACCCGAGAGCGAGCCAATCCTCCAACAAGGGAGCGAGCCAACAACCACAATAAACAAAATTAAGCAGGGAAACGTGCACCCGAAACTCAATATAGCATAACCAGCTCACGGAGTAGAAAGCCTGAACAACTACCACTTTTTATCACCTCGTTGCGGATAAAACTACTTGACATTCGCAATAACCCTTTCAATGGCATTTATTTGATTAAACCAGCTCTTAGCCATCTACCTAGCTTCCCTGCTGATGCTAAGCAGCAAGTTTCCAGGGACTTTCTGCAAAATGTTGGAGGGATTAAATTGAAAGGAGGAAAAATTACTCAAGAATAAGCCGAGTTGAGCTATTTGAACTATTCAGCAATGCTTCAGAGACGCTTTAAGCAGCCGATCTTATTAAATGGGCTCTGGTGTAAGTAGTCTATCAGCTACACAAGACATTCAATTTAACCTGAGGCAGAGGCCGACAAAATAATACATCAACCCTATCCTCCCCTCCATAACACCATACAGCACATATATTACACATGACCATGCACACAAACACACTGATAAAGCAGTTATTTGGAACAATAAAATTTCTTTGGCTTCACTGCCAAAGCCTCCCTCTGTTTGAATGCCTGGCAGGCATTAATTTCTTCTCTCTCTTTCCGCCTCCTACTATCCTATCGCCGTTTCTCTCACTCCTCCTTTCTTCTCCTCTCTGTATGCAGGTGCGCTCGCCCACAGAGCTGCATGCTGACTCCTGTCAGTAAGAGGACAGGGATGTATGATAAGCACAGATCTTCTTTGTTCCCTCCACCCAACTTCGCCCTGAACCATCCAGAGGGCATCGAGGACCACTTCAAAGCCAAGGTGAAGGAGAAAAAGAATGCAGTAAGAGTGAGGCAACATTCAAGGCTGCATTGTCAGACTTGTTACCTTGTTTGCGGTTTGGTGTTGTGGATTATTTTCGGGCTGTCTTAACAAGCAGATATTAGGTTTCTTGCTTCAGTCGATCTCTACTCTTTTCCCCCTCGGGAGGAGCACTACTTTTATGCTGGTTCTGCGCGAGCGTCACTATATACCTGTTGGTCTCGCATTGTTTAGTCAAGTGCAAGAAACAATTCTCACTTGTCAAGCTCTTCACTAAGCTCTAAAGAATAACAGAGGGGCACCTATAAAAACTAAAGGCATTGCTCTGCAGCACAACCATCGAGCAAACTCAAAGCGTGAAAACTTACTGCTGACCAGTTGCACAATTCTACCAACGCATCTAAACAAAAGCGCGCCAGTATTCAAAGAGCGCTCTCAATTACATCTGCTTAACAGATGCAAGGCCGTTGCCCTTCTACTCCCTTCCTGGATGGATGGATACTCCAGCATGAGTGGTCACGGAACAACAATCTCGTCGGGGAGTCTACATGACAACGCCAAACAGCTGGATAAAAGACGGATCGACCACACATTTTCCCTTTGCGTGACACACACCAAGCTGTTTACCGTCACACTGATCATTTTTTAGAGCTAAACATTGTTTTCGCTTCCTTTCCCCTTAGTCACGTTTGTCTGGAGGCTCTGTGCAGCGTTACCACAGCGTGAGCACGTTTTATGATCACTAGCCTTCTCTTTCAAAAGAAGTTTGTGGGCGAATTCAGCAGAAAGGTATCATCTTACCAAGCAGATAACCATCTTCGGAGTTTGACAAATGTATTCAATCTATATTGGACAGGCCACTCTGGCAGCGACTGGACGGTATGCTGCAATAAATGTTCCCACCAAAATGAGCCTTTCAAATCTGATAAACAATTTGTAGTACATTTGCCAGCACCTGAATAAATTTTTAACAAAAGAGACATCTTTCCTTTTTTCTTTTTTCTTTTTTTTTTTACACCGTGGCCTGAAATTTATTAGACTGGAAGTCCAAAGGTGAACAAATGGTACAACACTGGAAACACTGCCATTTACATCTTTAAATGTTAAAAATTATAGAGTGCATAATCATACTCTTAGACTCGAACAAGAAGCACAATGTTGGAACACACTGTTCAAAGCTTTCAAAGGACAATGCTCTTAAAATCTCATTAGCAAACGGCTGCCAAAATTTATAAGACTGTGGTTTAGAAAGCTAAAGCAGACGACAAGCTCGAGCTAATTTGTAATGAATAATAAACCAAGGCTCTTTTATAGTGTGCCCTATATAAACAAGGCACTATGTCCAAACCTCTCTGACCATAGTGTAATTAAATGTAAAGTTAAACAAATACTTAACTGGCTTCACATGTCCTTTAAAAGCTGCTAGCGTGTGGGTGAGTACAGCTCTGACTGTGAGGCAGGGGCAATTCATCACACTAACAAACTGAACTACCTCTCACAGTGCCATTACCCTCCACGGAGGGGTCTGCAAAGTCGTATGTCCTCTGAAAAGCTGACGAGTCAAACCAGAGAGGTGGCGATCCTGCCGGTGCTTTCAAAAACGGCTAATGAGCAACACTGGCTAAAACACAGATGCTTACAGTTTTTCTATAAAAGGAGCACTAACACCATTGTATTCAATACTCAATGCAATGCCTGTAGTATGTGTGCTTAGCAGTACGAGTCATGTGGTGTCTTTGTGAAAACTGCAAACTTGTTTGTTAACAATGCACTTAACACATCATGTTTCCTTTTATGCATACAGGTCAGGCTCGACTAAAAACTACGGCACAGGCCACATCGATTCACCCAGAATTGAAGGGACTGCTTTTCACCTTTATATTGTATATTTGCCTTTGTCAAAAGCCCACTGAAATCTTTACATGTGAAACATTTTCTTCTATTACCCACAACCATTAATACAACCTCAGAACAAAGAGTATAACAAAGTAAATTCAAGCAGTCTCGTGTCTGAATCGTGAACAGGCATTTAAAACAAATCCAAAACCTTGGTCTCTGCGAGACAAAGAAATAAACATCAAAAATCAAATGACAACAGCAGACTGGGTTGTTTGTATGACTTTCATTGTACTAGGCAGCGGCTACCCCAGGCCTGATGCTGCTTCCTGCCAGAAGCAGCTCATCTACACATGCCCCAGGTGCCCTGGAAGAGATCTGTCGCTTCCTGTCTTCACACATGGAGCGCTCCTCAGATTCGCAAACCTCGCTGCAATGCCTGACACTAGTCCGTTGGGAAGCCTTGCCTCCGAAACAGCACTTAATCATCAGAGGCTTGATATCAAGTCTCCTGACTGGGGAGAAAACAGAAAATGAAAGTTCTGTAAGGGAGAGGAAAAGAAATTTTTCCTTTGTCCTTTTAGGTGCTGTGACACAACTTCAGCCTAAGGGTGGAATAGAAATAAAACAGCTAGCTTTAGCACTGGGGCATGCTGTAAAATACCAGTAAGCTGCTGTGTGGTCAACTCCAAACCGTCAAAGTACCAAGCATAATATCAGGAAGGATGGGCTCCTTTAAAAAAGAAAAAAAAAATCCTGCTTCAGGTAACTGGACACCAAATCCGTGCTGAATATTTTAGAATCTGCCGGACAGTTGGGGGTTTAAGCAAGGATCACAGCTCCAGCCAAGTGTGTGGTGGAAAGATCAATCACAACTTATTCTCCATTTTCCCACACTACAGCATTAGCTCACATGTTGCTGTGCCAGCAGCTGTTCCTGGGATGGCCTAATCTACTTTCAGATAAAAGCTGTAAAAAAGACAAAAGAATAACGAAAATGTGGGGGGGGTTCAACAACTTCAGAGACCACATTATTAAAGCAATTAGAGACACTACAAACATCATTTCTGAGGCGTTAACTCATATCAGAGTGTTGTATCTGTGAAACCACTGACATTTCACACATCTTGTTTTTGTATTAACACTCAAAAGCAGGTCATAATATCATTGGATGTTTTCCTCTGCATCTTACATCAAAGCCCCCCCCACCCCCACACACACACACACACACACACAAAGTAAAAAGATTGGAAAGATCCTGCGTTGCTATCCAACTGTCGTACTCATAGAGCCTCCAGTTTTGCAGGTTTCCAAAGACGATGATCAGGAGCAAGGCTGACAAAGTGTTAAAATTTTAAGGCTTTCTTTCGGGGGAGGGGGAGGAAGTCGTTTTGTAGATTTTAAGCCCAGAAAGAAGACCACAGTGAAAAAGAGCATGTAGGCAAGCACGATGAAATAACAGGAATGTGCTTTAGAGCATGTTAGGCACTTTTCCAATGGCTCTGACTTAAAAATCTTCTCTTGACCCGGTAACACAGCTTTAGTAAATGTGTGCATAGAATGCATGACTTCCACAGCAGGAGGAGGCACAGGCGCGGTCATCTCTCTCACCTTCACCTAAACACGACCCTTGCAAATTCAAAACGTTATCAGCTGTAAGGATTTGTGGAACTGAAGCTATATGCAGATCTCCAATTTGAGCTGAGCACACAGTATCTGACATTGCACATTTAAAAACAGACAAGATGTACTTTGTTTAGAGCTGAGAGAGAGCTCAGGGCTGAGTTTCCTAATAAACTTAAACAATATGGACTGCAAGGCTGAAGATGACACTCCAAGGGTAAGATTTAACCCACGACAAACAACCGCTGCCTACCAGCAAAACCCAGCTCTCAGCAGCTTGTGCTAATCCCAAGGAAGGCTCAGGCTGTCTTGTTCTCAATTTCATGATAAAAATTAATCTTTCCGCTATCGGTTACATTCATTTTGTCATGACAGGTCACCGACTTCATTTTAATGACTCCAAAAATCCCTGGCCTTATATTGAGCCAAGTCTGGAAGCAGCCAACTTGAGCTGCACTGCGTCTCACACACACACACGTTTACATGCCTCACTCTCATTTCATTGACCACACAAACCCTCCCAGTTTGGTGGTCTTTTAAAAATGTCCACAACTTCCAATTTCTCCCTCTAACCTTTCATTGCAGTGCTGCCAGCCGGATATTGACGTATTACTCCCCACATTTATGCTTAACATATCTGTGGGCAGTGATGAGCTTGGAGCCTAGAAGCCAGACTGACTATTTTGATGCTTTAATAAATCAATCATTTAATCTCAGTGTTATCTGACTGAAATTACTGCATCTAAAAAGCAATGCTTGTGCTGAACTGGTAATGAACACAACCCTGAGCTAAAGAATCTGAAAAAGTACCACACCACCAGTGAGCATCAAATCTCTTTTCCAAACAGCAACTGAAAAACCAATTAATTTAATTCACAAAAATGTGATGCAGGGAAAAAATGTCTACTTACAAAGCAAACCTTACAGCCACCCTCAAAAATGAGTTTGGCATTTATGCATGATAAAGCTACTTCTGGCTGTTCCTTTATGCACAAGGGGTCACAGCAGCAGGTATCTCCATAACCTCAGAGGGACTTGTGTTCCCCTCCCAAAGTCAAACTGGGAACTTGCTCTTTAGGTGAACGTGTCAAACAGCACACTTCTAAAATTCCTCAAAGATCGCACTTAAAGCAATCTCATATGACCCTGCATCGCTGTGGCGGATTTATGCGAGGGGGACAAAAAAATAATAAATACATTTGCAACCAATTACAACCTGTAGTCACTAAATAGTTCCTAGAGTCTGAGGTTGTTGCACAGTCACAACCACTTGATTGCAGGGCGATTCCACGGGCAACCCCATAGGAGGCAACCCTTGTGCAAACACTCGTGGTCTGACTTGGACTGACTGCAATCACTACCAAAGAGATTGTTGAAGGTTATCAAATAGCTGATCATTTGTAAATGCAAACATATTGAAAACATTTTATCATCAGTTAGAATGAGTCTTTGTCGATGAGCACGACTGGAGGGCACTCGACCGAACTGGCTGTTGTATCCTGCTTATAGTCCTATAGAACAGGAAGGTTGCTGACAAAAAATGTCACAGTTAAATGTGAATTATGGAACGGGTGAATTTTCTGTGTATGTAGACTGCAACATATGTGAGGTTTTTGACGATTTACCACAGACGATTGCCATACTAACAAAAACAGGTTGGATGCAATTGCCAACTTGACCCCATTCAACCACAGACTGCCAACAGTTTCACTCAAACCTGCCAAAAATGTAGCAATCTTATTTTAAATACCGTATCTCGAACCGATTTTATGTTTGAGATCATACTGTCTAAATTCTTTTATCCTTAATAAAATGGTAAGTGTTGCTGCTTTACCAGGCGTAACAATTAAGTTTAACATCCAGGCATAAATGAAAACAGAATTGATTTAATTTAACAGAGTTAGAAGTTCGCTCGCTAGTTTCCACCTGAACATGATATACCAGGCTCTGACTGAGAGATTTCTGAAAAAAATTAAAATGTACAGCTCTGCTGTCACTTCCAACATAAAGGAAGACAGAAAACTAAACAGCAGTGACGTTTGTAGGGTTACTGAAGTTGGGCTAGCTGGTATATAATGATGTGCTATGTGATTGCTAGCGACACAGCTATGTTAGCATAACATAAACACAGTGAAGCTGCAGGATGAACGCTAACTTCTTTCCACTCCTTAAAAGTTAACGTGAGGGTTCCTGATGGTTGAGGACAAATGCAATCGCATGGCAGGATGCTGCAAACGGACCAAACTTCAGTCAGGAGAACAACTGAGATAATCCATCCACAATGCGAGGTTAGTCACTAATATACTGCAACAACATGGGAATAGAGCAGCTGCCAGAGAATTCAACATTAATGAATCAATGGTACAGAATTATTGCAGATTATTTTGTATCTTAATCATAACTTAATATTCAAAACTCCAGACTATCCCTACAAAGAAATTGCTCTCTCTCATTATATATATATATAAATAACAGTGACACCGTTTCTTCACAGCAAGTAGGTCCCGAGTCCAATTCCATTACCTGGCCAGGGCAACAGACTGCATAAGGAAAGTTAGTGGGGTAAGGTTAATAGGTAAATCTAAAATTACCCATAGGTGTGAATAGGCCTGCACAATAAATCGAAAAATTTATTGTCATTGCGTTATCAGCCTGTGCGATGGGCCCATCGCAAAAGACGGCGTAAACTGCGATAATTGGGTACCTTAAATTGTTTACACACGTGCTTTAAAGAATTTACCAATCGAAGAAACCCCTTTACACATTTGACCAGTCAAATAGAGCCCTTCACGGCATTAACCAATCAAACAAACAAACAAAAATTTAAAAATAAAGACGACGTTCTCCAAACACAGGTACTCTGCAAAACTTGCCGAACACTCGTGGCAACCACCAGAGGAAACAACTAATCTCCCCCATCATCTCCAATACAACCACAGAGAACTGTTTGAAGAGTTCCAGAAAGATAGGGCTAGCCAAACAAAGGTTGCTAAAGTTAAGACAAAGAGCTGTAACGTCGAAGCGGTTCAAAGAAATAACAGAGGCCATTACACATTTTTTGGCGAAAGACATGATGCCTGTAAGTACAGTTAGCAGAGAGGGCTTCACCAGTCTGATACATAAAATAGACCCAAGATACCGCATCCCCTCATGAAACTACTTTTCCCATGTCGCCATTCCACAAATGTACGAAACATGCCGCAAGACCGTCATGTTCGAACCGAACCAAGCTGAAAACTACGCAAGCACTACACTATGGTCAAGTCGTACAACGGAACCATATACGAGTTTCACAGTGCATTTCCTCACCAAAGACTTTGAACTGACTCTCACACTAGTGAAAATATAGTCCATGTATTACGTGAGGTGCTAGCCAGCTGGGATCTTAAAGAAGAGCGACATGTGTGCATCACCACGGACAACGATGTCAATGTTGTGAGAGCCACGGAGCTTAACAACTGTAGACCAGTGTTTTGGACACAGGCTGCACTTTGCAATCGGTAAATTTTATTCAAGGCAGATCTTTTTAGCTTTTTTTCTTTAAATAAAACTGTTGCAGTAAAACGGAAATTATGTATTCATTTTTTGGGCTTTTTTTTTTGCTATTTATTATTATCATATCGTTATCGCAATATTGATCACAGGTATCGCACATCGCAGGTTTTCCTAATATCGTGCAGCCCTAGGTGTGAATGTGAGCGAATCTGTCTTTATGTGTTAGCCATCCGACAAACTGGCAACCGGTCCAGGGTGTACCCTGCCTCTAGCCCTTTAGTAGCTGGGACAAGCTCCAGCCCCTGCAACCCTGACAAGGACAAGCAGAAGAGAATGGATGGATAATACTACATAAAGGGTGCTTCTCTGCAAACACAAGGTGGTCCGCTATTTGCTCTAATCAGCTGCCCCTCCAGTGACACTTCAGCTCCTTGTTCTGTTCTGCAGCCTAGGTGAACAACAGATGCATGGCAGTAGTCGTTTAGGTTATGCCAGTCTCCTATTGTACTCCAGTTTTTGTGAGCTAAATCATCACTTACCTTTATGTAAATGAGGTTAAGTGATTCTTTTGTTCTCTTCTTGACATAGCGCACATTACTATAGTAGAGAGAAATTGGCCACCCAGTCTCTTTCCCCTTTCATCAGTATCTACACACTGTGTCAGCACCTAAGCAGCCCTACTGTTCCATCTGTGCCACACAGCAGGCTGGCACCTATGTCCTCCAACCACCCTTGGAGTGTCCCAGCCATTGGGCTTTACAACTTTCCTGGCACAAACCCTAATTAGTTCCATCAATGGATGAAAAAAAAAAGAAAAAAAGAAAAAAAAATCCCACCTGAATGCCAACTAATCCCCCCTGATTTTTAAATAAACAAATATTAGGAAATTAAAATTAGCACAGCCAGATACAACCGAATCACGCCAGCGACCCTTCTGCAAAAATCAGCACAGCTCGGAGCATTTGCATACCGCAGAATAAGCTTGACATTTGGGTGCTTGTAAATCCAATCTTGATTCTTCAAATTGCCAGCTTGTTTAACGTAATGGTTAGCTGCTGATAATTTGAAGCTCTGTGCAGAGAGAGAGAAAAAAACAAAACAGAACCTAGCGCTCAGACAACAACGGCACTAATCGTGTGTCTGGGTGCTGACTTCCAATCAGCATCCAGTGTTCACGCAGTTGGAAAAAAAACATTTTCTTTCTGTCAAAAAGGTGAGAAAGTTATGGCTGATGAAGCATAATTACAAATCTCTTTAAAAGAAAACCAAACACCAACAGTACATGTTATAAAAGGACACTCAAAGTAAAACTTGGGAAGGAGGATCAGGTTTGCTGGTAATCCATACAAACCTAATAAGATTAGTTAGGAGTATGAATTATTAAGATGTCAGGGATCTTAGACAAGAGATGACACAAAGGGAGGTGGACAATTCAGTATCAATGAACACCTGACTGTAGATATTTTTCTGACGCATGTCTCCACTTTGATAAATATGTTATCTATTATTAAAAAAATAAATAAATAAATAAATAAAAACACCCCACAATGACTGAATTTACATTTTTATACAGTTAAGCTGGCAACAGAAGGTTCCTTTGAAACGGTGCTTTATTTTGTGGTCAAAGAAGAAGGGGAAAAAACACAAAAATTGAGAAAAACAGATGCAGACAACTCATAGCTGCAAGGGCTTTTTAAACTTCTGAATATCAAAGAATGTCTTTGCTTTCTTTCCTGTGACATGCTGCCAAAGAGCCGTGCCATTGTTGCTCTGCAACTGTGGAAACGGGTGCCACTTTATAGCCTTATACTGAGGCAAAAGAGCTCCCACTGCTACTGTGAAATGCAGCACAGTTCCATAGATAATATACTGTATCCAACAACTCTATGACCACCCCCCCGCCCAAGCTTTAATCGGATATATGAAGGCTGTAAAAGCAGCTTCTAATGAGTGCAAGACACATGGGACCACTCATTAACAGCGCTAAGGTCAGACCTCTGAGCAGATTCCAGCCTGAGAGAAGAAGCAAGCTCATTTGAACCACGCAGAACCTCCCACAGCCATAAGCCATGGCCCTTGGTTATGAAATGCAATCAAGTTATCACTATAATTGAAGACGCAAGTGTCACCCTGAACTAGATGGAGCACCTGTCCTTGAAAATTAATAAATGGATGCATCAGTTCTTGAATGCCACACAATATAAGAGAGCAATGAGGGAATGACAGTGCAACCAGGCGGCCGGCTGTGAGCCCATGTGACACTGTTACAAAGCGGAATAATTCTCCATTGTGATGACAGACAGGCCAGACCGGATCAGTTGGCTTCCGGGTTACCAACAACCTGCTGTTACGAGAGGCACCGGCTGTGAGCTTGCAAGACACCCTGTTCATTTAAAAAATGCAGCGCAGGAACAATAAGATATGAGAAAACTCAAACTACTTCAATCAATCAAACATCGATTAAGCACACGGGTAAAATAATCAGGCTGTTAAGCATTTTACATTTTCACTGGTTAAAAGTGCAGAATGTTTTATTTATTTTTTCCCCTGCTCTTTTAATCCGAATAAAGTTCCTGCATCTGAAGAGTCAAGGCAGAGCTCACTGCAGCAAGTACACAGATCTACTGTTGGGTAACACACAACTGGACAACTGGTCAAACCAGACCAGTTAGCTAGCTGTTCATCAAATTTAAATGTCAAGGTCCCGCAGATGGGCTGCCAATTGGGCCAACGAGCCCGTATATATAAGTGTCTGTGCCAGAGACATTAGAGGGGGGGGGGATGCTGTTTTATTACGAGCAAGAGGAGCTAACGAACCTCAGCACAAAATTAAAGTTAAAACTGCATTAAAAAAAACTTAACATCGTTGCGAGTGTGCCATCTTTATCAAGCGTAAAGCAAAGAGATTAGATAAATAAATATACGTTGTGTTTAATTTAAAAAAAACTCCCCCAGTAGGGATTTAATCCTCGGTCTCTCATTTCCATTGCAAGCAAATGTAACCAGCGATCAGACTGAGCAGACAGTAGTTAGCTAGCTTACCACGGGTCAAACTCGTGGATGATGCTCTCGAACCGGATCACCGCAAAAAGTCTGGAGCTGAATCCCGCCAGGCAGGCCAGAAAAAGAATGCTAAACGAGAGTAAAGACTGCCACCCAGCTGGCTGTGTCAGTCCACCAGACAGGCCTCCTTTGCCCCCTCCTCCACCCGCGGCGCCGGGTCGACTGTTCCCGTGCACCGAGCCCCCGGCGTTGGTGGACGCTTTGTGCTTGCCGTCGCTGGCTGCGTGTTGCTCCGCCATTTCTGCGCGCAGTGTCGGCTGGATTTGCTCCTGCCCCGCTCCACGTCTTTCCCCCCGCTCCGTACTGTCGTATACTTCCCTATGCTGTGCCCGCTTTTCTCGGGTATCCTATCATCTAACTCCTTCGGGTGTGAGGTATGATTTAATTCAGTATCGCTACTCCGGGAGATCGCTATTACATCCCGAAACACACACACATGCGCCACATACCGAGGCTGTAACCGTCAGTCCGCTTCACGATTGAACGCCGGCGGAGAGGGGCGGGAGGGATGCGAGGGGCGGGCTCTGGGACGCTCAGGCGACCTCTCACAGATCGACAGGTACGAAAGGGCAGGGTTCTATGTATCTACACCAATTAGAGAAACGAACCTTCTAAATTGACAGATAACTTCACCAATGAAAACGGAGTAAAATTATGACTGCAACTGATTGAAATAGGCAATATCCTTTTTATACTTTCAAGAATGTCATCCCAATAGTAACTATAAATAAAATCTTTATCACTAAAAAAAAGTTAATTTTACAATTTAATTAAGAGAAAGAACAAGTTACAGAATGAGAGCGCACAAAGTTCTTAGTCTTGAAGGAATCACTTCCGTGTACCTAAAGGTACATAAGCAGGTGTGCGAAGATAAACTGTCTGTGTGACTGCAATATTTCTGTTGCCCTTGGATGTTGTGGACTGACGGTGGGGTGGTAATAGAGATTGATGTGTCTCATCATTATTGTGTCCCCCAGCAAAGACAAGAACACAGCATTCATCATTTCCTTAAAATCAGGATGTATTTTCACAACTTGCCCGGAAGCCTTGAAAGACTATATTGAAATAAAACACATTTTTTAATATTTCAAATAAATCCTCAAGTTTTTTGTATTTTTTTTTTTGATTGATTGTATACATTTGTTTTTTACTTGGTGGTTTCAAATAACCATGAGACAGGGTAGGAAGTATTATTGATTTTTCTGAGGTGTGATCAAGTCCCAAAGGAGAAAAATATATAGTCCAACAGCCCTCTTCAATGTAATTTGATAGCAATTTTTTTTTTCTGAAGTGACTGTAGACCAAATAGATTTAACCCTGATAAGGATAAGTGGAAAAGGATTGATGGATTGACACCCGTTTTCAATAGTTTTTAATTAGGCTATTAGTAGCATTAGCATCTTGACATCATAATTTGGAATTTAAAAGATAGAACAAACAGCTAATACCCTACACTGGTTTGAAAATGTCTCAATCTGGCCCAAATTCACATCCCTACTTTGCATCAGTGCTGTTTACAACTACCCTGTCACCTACGAGATGATCATTTTTGAAAACGCAAATGAAATATTCATGTAAGAGAACAGGACTGAAGTTTGAGCCGGCTTAATGTGGCCATGCATTTAGGTTGTCTGGTGGTGAGATGAGGAGGGGATAAGAGGGAGATGGAAAAATACAGCTTTGGAGAGATGGGTAGATGGAAAGCTCATAATAAAGGAGAGTAAAAGGATGATTATGAAAATTGATGGGGGTCATCATAGAAAGGAGGTGGAGTGGCAGAAGTGGATAAGAGTTTGGAGTTCAGGAAGAGATCATAGAGACTGAAAGAGAGACACCATCAGCGTCTGAAGCTGAGATTCACTGCCTAAATTCATTCACACACAAAGACTAAACGCAGACAGACGGCAGGAGCGTGATACATGTAAACACATGAAATCCCACGCACACATAACCACATGCATATTGATGAAGCCGTCCTCGTGTAGGCGCACGACAGTGTGCTCATTCACACACATATGCGCCCAGCGTCTCGATCATTAGTCAAGGCCTGCTTATGCCACGAAAAACACTCTAACCCTTCACGCTTTCTACTCTACCTTAAGATTCTGAATGGGTGACCTTTGAAAAGAAGAAATGGAGGCTGTGAAGATTGCTTCAATTGCATCTCTTGTCAAAAGGCCAAGCCCAGATGAAAACCAGCCAAAATAAGTGCTGTTGCCAGGCTAGAGCAGCTTTGCCTTCGCCCTCTCTCCAGAGGCAGACTTGAACGTTTCTGTTTGCTTTGTTTTTTCTCTCCTTTTTTTTCTAACCCCACAGCATCACAGACTTGCAGAGTTTATGCACATCATCTCCAGCTTTTAATTTTGCTAAAGGTTAGTTGTGAAAAACCCCCCCAAAACAAACCCTAAACCTTTAAATGCCTGCCATGGGTCAGCAAGCGAGGTGTCATAAATGATTAAGAGGATTATAATAACATGATTTTTAGTTTTCCAAAAATGTTACAGGTAAATCCTGTAAGCCAGGACTATCTATCGTGTCATCTAGGCAGAGTATTGATTAGCCTAAACAATTTGTCTGGAGATGCCTATCAATATCACATCTCTCAGTCTCATTTTGTCACTGTGTCAAAAGACGAGAAAACAACTCCTTTAATTAGATGCCCCTGATGAGGGCAAAGTTGTTGCCTGCTTTTAAAAGTAGCCTCCCATCTAATACATGTGTGGTGCACTTAGTCTGGAGTTGAAAACTGACGTCACAAAGCCTGACCAGATTCCTGATACTCTGGGGATTTGATAAGGAAATAGAGAATTATAGATCGATCTGTTATCTATACCCGCTGTTTCCTATTGAGGGTCATTACCGGGGGCTGGAGCCATTCCTGAGATAAAATCGTTTGAAGGCAGGAAAACAACTAGATTGATTACCAATCCTTCTTTCAGGGATAGCAAGACCATACAAATTCATACACCCATGACTCTCCAATAACCAGCATCGTGTCTTTCAAAGACTGAATGAAAACTCAAGACCAAGGTTTCTTGTTGCTCTGTTTTTCTCTCATTTCCTTTCATTTAGCCGACTTGGCGCCCCTCTTAACTAATTACCTTGTGCATCATCTATGTGTAAAATGGATAAATCCATCATGTACATTTCATTTGTTCATTATGAGCAGAATCACAAGATTCAGACGTTTCATTCAGGAAGCTTTGAAACTTTTACTTTTCCTGTTATACTGTTATCCATCATAGCAGGATGATTAGCCAGCACCACTGCAAACTCAGATCTGCAGTGAACTGAGAGTACTTAAAACAACCACTTAGCATTCATACAACGTGCAGCATCCAACTGTTAGGAGCTATTTATGTACCTATGGCCAGCAGAGAGTTGCAGTGTCTGTTTTAATGCTCTTTAAAAAAAATCTACTGATCAATTTTAATGTAACATGTTAATTTAAAAAAAAAAAAACCTGTGTATTAAAGGCTCTCCATGAGTTAAATTACATCTTTAGTCTTTCAAGTGTTAGTGACAAATCAGAGGAGAAGAAATATACCACAAGCAATGACCTGAGTCAACTTGTAGTTGACGGTGTGTGCTCTGTGACCAAGTGCACAGGGGTTACCTGCGTGGCCTCATCAGGGACACACCATTTCACACTGAGCACGCCTCATTTCTCCACAGAGGGCCACACAGAGGTAGTTACATGCACCGGATGTGGACACCGCTCCCTCAGTCCCCAGATGATACTCTGCAACTGTACGACACGCTCATCTCGGCACTGACAGGAGGAGTGTTTACATGGCTTTGGCATTACTTGGCTATTCAAATATGTCCCCTGTGCACAGTCAAGATAAATATATACTAGTGCAATAAGCTTCTATATTTTGCAACAGAATATAGCACGATCTATCATCCCAGAGATCAGAGAGCTTTTGCTCAATTTATAATGCTGCATCTGCCGCAAGATGGTATTGTATTCAGTGCGTTCATCTGCCATTTTCCAGAGCGTGTGAAAAGTTTTCTCCTCCCAAAAGGCTGTGAAGCCGCAGAGACAAAAGCAAGTCTTTTGTATTTTGCTTACAAAAATACTTGAATCGAATCCATGTAGAAAAACACAAAAATCAATGCAATAATGTCTCTTTGCATCTTTATTCATTCAGTGTATCATTTTAAGGACTTATAAGCTTTTATTTGTCACAATTATTCCGTGAAATGACAAAATAATTAGGCAATATATATATATATATAAAAAAAAAAACCTGTGTGGGTATGTGTAAAGCAGGCTCCACACAAAAATAAGTAAAAAGAAGAACATTCACTCCTTTTTTTTCTACTAAGAATAACTCTGAAAAGCATATCAGCAGAGAAAATTGTCTGAAAACATTCACAGTTCACCACATTCATCAAGATTGATTCTGACTTGTCGACACGGCTGAAAGTGCCTGCAGTGATGCTTCAAATTTTATTGGCATGCTGCATAAAAATCTATATAAGAAAGTTTCAATTGATGGAGCACGAAAAGAGAGAGAGAGATAGAGAAAGGGTAAGAGAGGGAGAGAGAAGCAGATATTGAAAAATAAGGACAACCGAAATACTTACCTGAGCTCAACAGAGATATCAGCTGTCTGCAGGCAGAATGTCAGAGTCTGAGAAGTTGGCTTGCACTGCTTCCTCTTCAGAATAACACACGCCTTATCAACATTTCCCTGACTTTGGTGTGGTTCGTGAAGCCTCCGCATGCTGTCTATTGAAAAGACATGGCGCTCAGATATGAGAAATGTAATGCGTAAGAAATAGTTGGAACCTGGCGTGACATTATCTCAGCAGGAGAGAGAGAGAGAGAGAGAAAAAAAAAATATGACTCACGTGCTGAAAATTGAAGTATGCCTCCCAATTTCCACAGCTGCCTCTGCTTGACAAATGACCCTTCTTTCACTTTCCTGAGCGGCCGACATGAGCTGTCTCAATTCAGAACACAACATATTTATGTGCTACTGCTTCACTGACATCCCCGACACCCCTGTGGCAAAATTACAACGGAGGCTTTCAAAATAAGATGGGTAGATATACAAGCCACCTCTCTGGTGTGTTTCTGCTGCATTCACATGCTAATTACACAGAAAAAAAGCAATAGATTATTATTATTATTATGGTTTTGCTTCAATTCAAGTTTCTGCCTTAATTACGCATTCTCATTGCCAGGATTCTCAAACTACTATACCGCTTTTTATAATGAGAAAACATTTTAAATTAAAAGCCAGCTCTGGTCTATTTTCTGGCCAAATAGCACTTTACACAGGCTGCTCAATACCAAGTGGCCCTTTGGTCAGGGGTATGCTTCTCTCCGCTGCGCTTCTGTCCAATCGATCGGTCATCTGACAGAACGCAGTTCACACCTTTCAAATAAAGTTAAACTTAGCTTGGCAGTGAAGATGGGAGAGGTGGGACAAGGTGGGAGCTGAGGAGAGACTGCAGGATGAGAGAGAGAGAGGATAGAAGATAGCCAGCTCTGTGCCAGATCATTACTGCTCCTCTGTTGTTGCTTGTGTGTCGCATGAAGCCAGAGTAATTCAGGTCAGCATAATGTCTGGAGCTTAGCGTTTCCTAAAGTTCAAACGTGTGTCTCCCAGCACCTCTAAACCTTCCTAATTAACATCTTTTGTCTCTCTTTTTTAAAATCCATACACAATCAAAAGTCCCTGCTCTCCTATCCATTGCTGATAAAAGAAAATGAGGGCAAAAGTGCAATTTGCTTCCTTTTCTTCCTTTTTTTTTTATATCTCGTGTCAACTTTGGGTGACCCCTGGGCACAGCTTTCCTGTGGGTTATTTAACAATGAGCGATTGCTGTCATTTCCTTCTTCTCTGCCACGGGACATAAACTAAAAAGGGAGAGCAACCAGTAAATTATTTATAAACAGATAAATTAATATGGTACGCAGATAAACTGAGCGAAATTAGTCTCAGGTCAACATCACACCATGCGTGTAAATAGGAGATGATTGATGTGGGGAATTAAGCGGACTGGCGCTGTCCTTGTAGACTCAAATGACCAAATCATTTAAGCTTTTGTTGGAGAGGACATACTACTCCTTCATTTCAAACATTTTTCCATTTGTGACGGCTATGTTTGCCCTCCACTGGCTTCCTTTTTTCCCCTTTTTTCTTTTTGTTATTGAGTACTCTGAGATGCTTACAGCTGAGCACATAATGACACAATAGTTCATTCAGGCATAAGGAAATTAAAGTAATATCAGAACTATCGAGTACAGTGGCACGAGATAAAAATATCTAAGAGGACAGGAGGGGTAATGGCCTCTAATACAGCAGCAGTCTCATCTGTAAATCTCTGGGCTTGAGGAAGCTTGAGCTGCCAGCTGCTCTTATCTTACCAGGCACATCATCCGCTGGACAAGCGCTGCATACAACTGTGACTGTGCGAACATTTTTTGAAGACTGTGCCTCCTTCTGCATGCTACACAGAACAGCTTTATAAGATGTTGAGTGAACATCTAAATCTTTTGAATGGGAGAAGAAAAAAATAAACAACAACAAGAGCTCAAAAAACAAATCAGGGGCTGTAAAAGCCTGGGCAGGTGGAGAAAGCGACCTGTGACGATAACTGGACCCACACAAAGCCAACAGAGAAAGCGATATATGATGAAGGAGTAATTTGTCTTACTTGTCATCGCCTTACTAGGGCTTAAAATATTGTTTATAGCACTCACCAACCAACGCACTCCCCAGCAGCTTTGATTGATGTATGAGGTGTCGCCATGGCAACCGGCATGTGGGAATGATAAGTGACTTTGGCAGGAGAGTATCTCCTTCTGGATGATTAAGACCACCTAAGGGTTCTGTGAGCTTTGTGTGTGTGTGTGTGTGTGTGTGTGCATAGGAGGGTGATCAGCTCTACGTGGATAGCCACTCTTGTCTGCTGTTGCCACCCACTCAAAGGGTTAATCAGATTAGGAAGTATGATGACTGAGCAGGTGACAAGGATCCATATGGTGGCACAGGTATGGAGTTTAACTGACATTAATAGAGGGCTGTGGAGTGCTGCTTCAAGCTTCTATTTTCTGATATTTCTTGACAGGCAGTGATGGAAAAAATATATATATAGAGAGCCAGAACAGAGGGCATGAAACAGGCAGGGAGAAAATTTAAGCAATGTTTGCCAAAAGCAAACTGTTTAAATGCAATTAGCTCCCACCGGGATGTAAAATGACTCTAGTGTTTGGTGACTTGTTGGTTCCACTGAGTGTGAGTCTTGGTAATGGAAAGACCTGTCACATCTTGAGCTCAGCACCCCCTCATTTTCCCAGTGCAGTGCTCCCATGTTCTGCCCTCAAAGCACAAATGTAAGCTCACTGGATCCTGCACCTCAGCCACTCCAATCCAGCTGACTGCTGAAGGCACAAGCGAGGCCTTTGTGCGGCCTTTGCAGTAGAACCACCACTCCCTCTCCTGGTGAAAAGTCAAAATGCAGATATCCGGCGTATTTAGGTTAATATTATTCTGTTGTGTTGCTGGTGAAGTAAATAAGTGTGCTCAAGCTCCCAGGATGCCTCAAAGAAAACAAACACTACAGTAATATCACAGGCCTGGTGATAGTAGGATGCGATAATAATTATGAAAGTTGAACATACAGATACAATTTAAAATAAAAGACAGACTTTGTCCACTTTAGTATATTGCTGCTAAATTCATTTGCAAGTTAAAGTAATGCAAACTAACATAACAGGATTAACCATAACAGGATTATTTCTGACTCTACGTGATTCATAAGTAATTGCTTTACTCTCAGAATATAGACCAGGGATGCAAAACTCATTTTACATGGTGGACCATATCCTACTTCAAACCTGAATAGCAGAAACTGGTCAAACTCCCCTTTCTGTCAGTGTAAAAAAGTTTAACTCCACATTTAATCCCTGATATATTATAATAAAGAAAAGAAGTGCAGTTTCACTTTTTCTGTACAAATAAGAAATGCTACTCTACTAAATTAAAGAAATCTGTTTCCATGACTGTTTGGGTTTAATTGTGAGAAGTAAATATTTAAAATAGCACAAATAATTGTGGTAGCTCATTGTCTGGACTGCCCTGTAATAATAAAACAAAAAGATTTTTTTGTTAATTCAGAGAAAATGCATTAAAAAAGGTGAAAAATGAAAAACAGGAAAGTTTCTGTTATTTAATTGTTGATCTTACTTTGGTGTACTGTGAAAGGCAATGGGGAGGTCCTTATTAGCAAGAAAAGCTGTAAAACATATGAAAATATAGTTAAAAGCCCAAATTTTATGTTCTCCTTTACATTTATCATAGCTGTTTTGTGGGCAATGGCCAATTTCGGGCCCTGGGCCTTATGTTTGACACACCTGGTATAGAGCTTTCCCAGAGGATCTGTGCTCTGTGGCTCCTGCAGTAAGATAGTAAAAGCTCATTTGAATTTGCTTTGGGAATGAAGACATTGTTCTTTCAGTCACAGTTAAAAAAAAGAAAAAATAAAGGAAGGAGGAAGACATTTAGAAGCTTCCACTTTCTTTAAATATGTATCTCCCTCCTGAGAACTGGGCTTCACTGCTGCAGGAAAATTGGCATCACATGATTTGATTGTGAAAAATGAAGAGAAAGGTTACTTTTGACACCCCTGTGGTAATCCATTTATAATGCAGAATTATAAATCATTTATCATCAGCATGTACTGCCCCCCCCCCCCCCCCCTGTGCCAC